>PVLA01004010.1:162782-190746 GCA_004027455.1 Hydrochoerus hydrochaeris | reverse complement strand
GCCCGGGGGCCGGGAAGGACAGGAGGGACGAGCCCGGGAAGGAGAGGGGACGAGGCCTCAGGGCCCGGGGGCCGGGAAGGACAGGAGGGACGAGCCCGGGAAGGAGAGGGGACGAGGCCTCAGGGCCTGGGGGCCGGCCTGGCCGTGAGCTGCTTCTCTCTCTCCAGCTCCCGCTCCCGCTGCTGCTCCCGCTCCAGCTCTTCCTTCTGCCGCTTCTGCTGCAGTTTAAGTGCTCGTTTCTGGGTCAGGAAAACAAAAAAATTATAAACCAAGAGAACATTAAAAGTGCTCTGAGGTCACTGATACATATCCCCAAATTTCTTTTTTTTTTTTTTTTTTTTTTTCTTTTTTGAGACAGGGTCTTGCTATGTAGTTCAGGCTCACCCTGAACTCACCATGTAGCCCAGGCTGGCCTTGAACTTGAAGCCGTCCCCCTGCCCCCGCCTCCCAAGTGCTGGGATTACAGCTATGTGCCACCACACCCAGCCCTGAATTTCATGTTAAAGGTTCTATACTCATTCTGGGTAATTTAAGGTTCCCTTGATTAAAAAAAAAAATTTTTTTTTTGCTACTTTACCTGCCCATCTCTCCTCTTATTCCATTTCCCCGTACCTTCCTCTCCTGCCTCAGCCTCCCCAGTAGCTGGGGTCAGAGGCATGGCTGCAGGGCCCGGCTGTGCTCCAAGCTCTTACTAAGTGAGGACTGCAGCTGCACGCATGGGCCTGCAAGCCCACCCCCCACCCCCGCGCCCTTATACAGCTCAGAACTGCCAGTGCTGGGGTGGGGGTGGGGCTCAGAACTGACAGTGCTGGGGTGGGGGTGGGGCTCAGAACTGACAGTGCTGGGGTGGGGGTAGGGTGGGCTCAGAACTGACAGTGCTGGGGTTGGGGTGAGGGTGCAGTGCAGAGACGGAGCACTTGCCCAGCACTCACAGGTCCTGGCTTCTGTGCCCAGCACAGAAAAGAAAAAAAGACAACTTTTAAAAGACAGCAATCTGATGTAAGCATGTTCTTCGCACAGGGAAGTGGAGAAAGTCAAAAGCAAACACCGCAGACGCGCCTGGGCCCCCACGGCACCCACCTTCAGCCTGGCCGTCTTCTCGTGCAGCAGCAGCATGTCCCTCCGAATGCTCACCAGCTTGGCGTGGTAGTGCTTGGCCTCTGTGAACTGCACGGGATGGAAGGTCAGGCCAAAAGAGACTGGAACTCCCAGACGGTAAGTACGTCATCAGCACCCCCGAGCTCAGCCTTCCTAAACTGATGTTTAGTTACAGCCTTAACTAGAGCCACATTCTAAATTCCAAAGCACAGACCTCGCTGAGACCATCAGGAGATCTTAACACCTGATCCACTTGGACCGACAGGAAGGAGTTATTAGGCGTGCAGATTACAGCGGGTGCAGGTGAGTTTGCTTTAAAGACCTGTAATAAAATCCTACAGCTAAGATCGCCCACGGCGATCGGTGTCAGGCAGGAAAACAAACTCTCCGCGCCTGCACCAGGAGACCCAGGGCTGGGGACACAGAGGGGTCCAGGGGACAGGTCTGCTCATCAGGAGAGCTTGAGGACAGGGACAGCTTCCTCACGTCCTCTGGGAGGACCCTTGGCGGCCACCCACCCCGCCAGGAGAAGTGCGAGGGTGTGTTGTCCCCCAGCGGGCAGGAGAGGGCACACACACCGGCTCCCACACAGGGCAGCACCCAGCACAAACAAGAGGCGGCACCAAGAGCTCTGCACGGAGCCCAGGCGAAGTCTAATGGCTCCAGGGCGACAGCCTCAGAGCCAGCTCTGGGCTGAGGGAAGGAGACAGCGAGAGACTCAGACTCAGTTTCCACCCCTTCAGAGTAAAGCACCTGGATTCCAGCTGCCTGGTTCATTTACTTAACTTTCGTTCATTCATTCAACAAACACCCACCGTCCGCAGAAGGGTGGGGCAGCCTCGCTCACTGCTGGAAGCCAGCAAAGCTGAGCAGGAGGCTCCACATGGCTACCTCAGGCCTCTGCAGACACGGGAGAACGTGGGCTTTTTCACTGAGCCGCACCTGTCGAGAGGAAAGCCTGCCCCCCACAGCTGCCTGAGTCCCTCTGAAGTCACAGGAGCGGAGCAACACCTTTTGCAAAGGACAAGGCCCAGAGCAAGCTCCTTGCTTTTGTTAATTCTCTTTTCTTAAACAAAACGGTATCAGTCCTTCTCATCAAAAGGCTGTAGAACTTCTCAGGAAATGCAACCACTCAACTTCCTCACGCAAAGATGTAATGGTTCACATTCCCCAGGGATCCACTGCAACCCATAGCGCTGATTTAGCACGGCACAGCCAAGGTGCCAGAGGAGCAAGCAAAAGGTTAATCTACGAAACCAACAATGGACAGTTACAGGAAGACCATATGCTGCTAACGGTAACACACAGTACCCCAAAGCCCCCACTTCCAGCTCCCTTTCTGACTCCGATTCTGAGCGCCTCTGATCTGGACATATAAGTATGTTCCATTTCCTTTAACACTTGAAATAGAATTCAAAAATATGGCCCTTCTATTAAGGCAAGTGGAGGTTTCCTATTTAAAAGTCACACTCTAGATTTTAAAAAATTAGAGGATTAGATCTGAAATACATTTAAGTTGTGATGATAAGCATATGTATTTCTAACATACCACTAACATACTGATGAAATCATACTTACCAAAGCATTGATATCCAACATTGAATGACATTCTTTAAATTTTGAGATCTCTTGTTCCAGTGTATCTAATAACACAACCTGGTTCTGTCTGAAACACAAGCACACAGCCAAAGTGAAACTTACACACTACATGTGCTGGTTTGTTAAAAGGAGTCTCATTCAGAAATTAAGCTGGAAATGCATTGCCCTTCCAAGGCTTATTTGGCTTAGTACCATCTTTTTCAAAATAATATTCCAAAGCCACATTCTGACAATTAAATGTATTTTTCATTCTTGCCTAAATTTCAGGCTCCAATACCTAAAAAATTAAATCATTTAAAATATTTTATTGTTATTTTAGTTACTCTCTATATTATCCCCGAAAAAGGTTTTCAATAGAGCCTTGCCTAAAAATATATCTTAAAATCACAACATTCTCTCCAAGCATGGTGGTGGCATACCTATAATCTCAGTACTTGGGAAGCTGAGGCAGGAGGATCACGGTGAGTTTGAGGCCAGCCTAGCCCCTACAGTGAATTCAAAGCCAGCCTGAACTACATAGCAAGACCCTATCTCAAAGAACAAAAACAAAAACAAATTGCAACACTCCCATAAAAGAAGAACCATGACTTTTCTGTTTAGAGCTGGGGAAGAGAGTGAATCAAGAGATTCTAAGTCAAAAATGATAAATAGCAGCAAGACGAAAAAAGACAGGAGGAGAAACCACTGCCCCTCTGCCGGCAGCCAGTGTATGGTCTGGGAAACTCAGTTTACTCCTCCAGACCTAAACACCCTTGTTCATGAAGGAGGAGGTTGGACAGTTTCTGAGACTTCCCATTATAATTCTGATTGAAATCCTGCAGGGAGGAGATGCCAGCTTCCTCATCATTCCTCCCTGCAACAAGCAATGGGAAATCAAAGCTCCAGGAACACTACAGGGACGCCCAGGTGAGTATTTCAAAGAAAAATATGACGGGGTTTGCTTATGAAACTGCCTCTGAGGGAGCAGCAGCGAAGGCCAGAGAGGCCCCAGGCCCTGGAGGCCCAGCACAGTGGCGCATGACCCCAGCCAGCACACTTGACCCAGGTCCATGCCTGGCTCACGCCTGAGATCACGGCTGCGGTATGGAGCAGAAGGTGAGCGAGCACAGGCCAGTGCTCCAGGGCCTCGGCAGAGGGGGCGCATTCACTGAGAGCCACAAACCACCAAAACTCAGGGAGAAACAGCAGAGCTACACAAGACCAGTAATAACTCTTCGGCAAAACAGTGCCAGAACCAGAGAGCTTTCGTGCATGCCATCTACCTAGCATTTCAGAAACGATACCAACTCTCCACACTCATCGGGAAACAGTACACTTCCTTACTCATTCTGTGAAGCCAGCATTACCCTAAAACCACAAACAGATGTTCCAAGAAAGGCGTGTTACAGACCAGTGTCTCTCATGAGCAGGGTGCAAAAACCCACAATAAAGGCGGAGTGTGGTGGCACATGCCTGCAATCACAACACTCAGGAGGCTGAAGCAGGAAGATTGCAAGCTTGAGACAAACCTAGGCCACATGGCAAGTTCAAGACCAGCCTGAACTACACAGTAAGACCCTGTCTCAAAAAAAAAATCCTCAACAAAATATTAACTAATGAATGTAACAATGTGTAAGAAAAATGATACACCACAGCCAAGTGGGATTTACAATAGCTTTGTGTGCAGAGGAAGCTGGTTCTACATTTGAAAATCAGTGTCACGCACTACATCACAGACCATGCCAACTGATGAGAAAAAAAAAGCCTTTGACAAAATTCACCTCTACTCATGATTGAAAACCTTCTCAACAAACTAATAGAGACTTCCTCAGCTTGATGAGAAAACATAAAAAGTCCACAGCAGCCTCATGCTGATGGTTCCTCCTAAGACCAAGAACAAAGCACACCCCTCTCACTAACCCCCATCCAGCACATCACTAGAAGTCCTCACCAAAAGACAAGAAAATGAAAGGTACAGACTGGGCAAGAAGAAATAACACTGCCTTTGTTCACAAATGACATGATTTTCTATGCAGAAATTCCCAAAGGATCAATAAAAAAGTCCCCTGAAACGATACGCAAGTTTAAGGTTTCAGGACAGGAGGCCAAAGTCAGCTGCTTTCCTATGCACCAACAATTAATCTGAGATGTTTCAAAACATACTATTTATAACAGCCTTCCTCCAATGAAAAAGTATGGTTTTAACTCAACAAAATATGTACAGGATTAATATGTAAAAACCACACAACTCTAGTGAAAAAAATCAAAATTGATCCAGAGCTGGTGTTATGGTTTGTGTCTGGATGTCCCCCAATGCCTCACGTGATCACAGAGGCAGGCTTCAAGAATCTGTGATTCATTTATGGTCTAATGCTGGGATTACGGGTGACCTCATACAATATGACAGACAAAAAGACTCTTTCTTCTGAGCTCCACCCTTTTTGCTGCTGTTGCTTTTGCTGTCTTCCACCACCATGAACTGTTGCCCTCTGCCATGTGCCTCCCTGCCTTGGAGCCAGCTGATTATGGACTAAAACCTCCCCAAACTGTGTGCTAAATCAACCTTTTCTTCCTTAACTTTGGGTGTCAGGTATTTTGTCTCAGCAAGCAGAAAAAATGTAACCAGCATAGCTGAGGATGTAGCTCGGTGGTAGAGCACTTGCCTAGCATGCCCAAGGGCCTGGGTTTGATCCCCAGCACCAAAAGAAAAAGAAAACATTCCAAATAATGGAGAGTTAATCCAAGTACATATAGTAAATGATTCAATATTTTCAAAAAGTCAGTTCTTCCTGGCTTGATCTAGAGAGTTGATGCAAAAATCAAAATTGCAGCAAATTAATTTATAGCGAGTAATGAGGTAGGAAACTGGGGTTGGAGCAAAACTGGTCAAGCAAATGGAAATAATGTGTCAGAGTCAGGAGACGCCAGGACACAAGCACAGAACACAGAATGTAGATGACTCTGCGGTTCCTGAACATTGTCCATGGAACCAATCGAAAAAGTGCTATTTTCAGATCCTTCACTTACATCTGCCTGGCACAAAACCAAGCAAAAACCTGTCTCCAACAGGACAGTAAATCTGGCACCAAGTGAGCTTTGGCTAGGACAACTGTCCCCTTATCTGCATGAGTGAGAAGCCAATCTAGGAATTCCAGATACAGAGGGGCCCCTCCTGTACCTGGTAGCCCTGGGGAGCCTCTCCATCTGCAGAGCAGACCTCGTTTCGGTCTCCCAGAAACACTCCTGTCTATGCCCTTTTCTGTGTGTCTTGTCCACCTCTTTAGTGAGGACATCAATGACCTGGGGAGAATTTCCCTGGGACCAAAAAGTCAGCAATAGCAAAAAATTCGAAAGTTCATTCTAAAGTTTTTCACACAGTGCTGAAACAAAATGTTGAAAGACTTATACCACTCAATCTCAATACTCACGAAAGCTACAGGGATCAAGACAGCACTGCGCCGGCCAAAACGAAAGGCACTGAGCGGAGTGCAAAGCCCTTAAACTGACCAACACTGCTAAACTTCCTGAACTGCTCTTTGACAGCAGAGTCAAGGTGACGCAGGGGAGAGAAGAGGCTTTCCAACAAGTGATGCTGGAGGAACTGGTGTCCATGTGCAAAGGAACAAAGTTAGGCACACACTTTATGCCAACATAAAAGTTAACTTAAAATAGATCTCAGATCTAAATGCAAAAAGCAGAACCAAACCTTCTGGGAGAAAATCTAGGTGATCTTGGTTTGGTGATGTTTCGGATAAAATAGCAAAAGCATGATCCATGAAAGAAAAGACTGATCAGACTTTATCAAAATTAAAAACTGCTCTGCAAGACAATATTAAAAGTACAAAAAAACAAACTACGAACTCAGAGAAAAATGTGCAAAACACATAAAGGACTTAAAAATACACAGGACTCTCAGAAATGACCTGAGTAGACATTTATCATTTAATAATGGCTCTGTCTGGCCTCTGCCCAAGGTTCTTGGCACTGAGCTTCTAAAATCCCCAGAATTCCCAAGGAACAGGACTGTCTTGTTCGAGAACACCATGAGTCACACTTGTGTTTATGCTTACGAGGTGCCTCCTGGTGGGGTGAGACCCCTGCAGCTTCAGGATGGGGTCACACACGTGATCAGAAGGTTGGGACCTTGAATCCTGTGATACTAGCCCAGAAAAAAGGAAGCTAGAGACTGGGCTCAATACAGTGGTCAATGAGTCACTCAGTCACACCTGCATCATGAAAACTGGGGACAGCCGGGTGGGTGGCGATTCCTAACCGGTGAGATGGGGCCATGCTTCACACCCAGGAGCTCTGTCTGCAATCCTCTCAGCACTGCATGTGGCCGATCCCTCCTCAGCCCCTATAATAAATCTGTAATTCAAGCCCAGTGCTCTCTGGAGCCACGAATCCAGGCCAGCGCCATCTATTAAACTCTGCGTTGAGCCTTGGCTCCCAGCTTCCTCTCGTTGGATGATGCCCAGGTGTTTCGCAGGCAGCTGCTTCAGTCCTTCCAAACCCCACAAAGTCTCTGTGGCTCTTCCACCTCCAGGGCTGACTGGCATCAAAATCCAAAGTGTGCTGTGCTCTAGGAATGAGTGTTTCCCCTGAGACTAGTAGAAAACCACGAGTGCTGCCAAGTCCCTGCCATGACAGGACACTTCCTCCCTCTGTGAGCACTGGAAGCCGAGAATGACAGCGCCACTTACCAGTGACTAAGTCGGCTATGGTTACTGATCAGGCTTCTTCCTTCACCCTGCACAGGCTCCTGAAATAAGTGTTCATAAGGGCAGGTCTCACAGCTCTAATAAGAGTCACAGTATTTCTCAGGAGAAAACACCCCAAGAGTGTCATTTCACTCCTTACACTCAAGACTACTATGTGTGCCTCTATTCCCAGAAATATGCGATTATGACTGTTACCCAGTATTACACCGTAATCCTGCATGCAACTGTGAGGTCAACGACTGCCTTGGACAGCAAAGGGCCCACTTACGTGAGCTCCTGCAGCGCCTGCTTGGATCTCTGCAGGTCTGGCAGGTAATGAGACAGCAGACCCTCCGCCAGCTGCTCCACGGCTCTGCTGTCCGCCAGCGAGTCCTCCACCAAGCCTTCATCCGGGGAAGCGTCGCTCACCCCTGTTCCACACGAGAATAAAACACAGGAAGCTCTTAAATTGCCAGCAGCACTAAAGGAGGCTGGGGAGCCCTAAACGGGAAGGTGGGTAACAGTCCCTAAAGGGAAGCAGTCTCGCTTTCCAAAGCACACAAAAACTATACAAACAAAAACAGCAACACCAAAAGATGTTCTCAATGTACAGAAACAAAAATATGGGTCAACATTTATGTCACCTACAGCTTCAGCTATTATTCAGATAAAAGGAGAGGTGTCATTTGCTAGGGAGCAGAAGCAAGGTTTTTAATGAATGTTTCCTCTTGTTCAGGCTGGCCTTGAACTCACTACACTACACTTGAACTCACTATGAAGCCCATGTTGGCCTCCAACTCACTACACCCACTTGCCTCAGCCTCCTGAGTGCTGCGATTGCAGGCACACACCATCACACCCAGTTTTACTCATATATACTCAACTCGTGGACCTTTTTCTCCCCATCCTAATCTTTTGGTTAATCATTAAGTGCCAGTGTTTTTATAAATATTTAGCTATTAAGAACCAGGTCAGGGCTAGGGATTTAGTGCATAAGTGCCTACTTGCAAGTGCAAGGTCCTAAGTTAGATCCCCGGGTACAGGAAAAAAAAAAAAAAAAGAACCAGGTAACACTGGGCATGGTAGCCCACACCTGTAATCCCAGCAAGTGGGAGGCTGAGGCAGAAGAATCATCAAGAGTTTGAGGCCAACCTGGGCTTCACAGTGGGTTCAAGATGGCCTGACCTACATTGTGAGTGCCTATCTCAAAAAATAAATACAACCTATTGTGGGAGTTTAAAGAAGAAACTTTAACTTATTCATACAAAATTATTTCCTGAACATCTTTCCCATGCACCAGTTTCTGGAGTTTCCACAATAAGTCACCAATCCCTTTCTTAAGAGAATCAGAGAGCATGACAAGGGCAGTGACTGAAACAGAAACTGTTAAGTAAGTCTCGGACTCTCTTTTAAAAGGAAATGTGGGCATTTGAGGCCAGGCTTAACGCATGAATGTCTTTCTTTACTCATTGTTTAGACGTTGTTAAAACACTAAAGAACACAGGCTGAAGAGTAAAAACTCTCTTACCACTAACTCCCAAATGGAGTCATTGTGGAGATTCTTACACAGGCTCTAGAACCTGTCTTTGCGTATCCATGCAAACAGTATTTAGCATAATTCATGCTCTTCTGTGTCCCAGATAGCTTTCCACAGCAACATATACGGACCTGCTATCTACTTTATAACAGAATTCTACCAGTTTTTAAACCAGTCCCCTATGGATAAGTTATTTTCACCTTTAACTATCGCCAACAACGCTGGAGCGCGCGTCCTAATCTCTACACAATTGTCACAATTTCTAAGGGACTGATCCTTAGAAGCAGACGGGTGGGATAAAAGGCTTGTGCATTCTTACACTGCAAAACTTCGCCCCCCAACATGGCACCACTTTACACGCTAGCCAACTAGCTATCGGTGCTTGATTTCCAAATGGGGAAGCATTCTATGCGAAGTGCACCGGTGATGCAATGCGGGCTGAAGGAAGCAACGTGAGCGTAGCGGGGAATGCGGTACGCTCTGAAGGCTGAGGCGGGTGAGTTGGCAGCTCAGCGATCATCGGATACAAAACCCGGCGGCGGCCTACGAGAGCCACTGAGCCCCCACGGTAACGGGGGTGGTTTTCAGCGAGGGGCCCTGCACGTCCAGGTTCTGAGCAAAGCAATGACAAGGATGACAGCAGTGGGACTGGCAGACTGGAACGGCACAAGACTGGAGCGGAGCAGCCTCACAGCTGCTGGGCGAGGAAGACGTGAAAATCGGACAGTAAAATCCCCACACTCGCGAGGAGCGAGGCTCGGGAGAGCGCCCGGCGCCACTTCCGAGCCTCGGGGGAGAAGAACTCGGCCCTTTGCAGGACCCGACGTCCGCTTCGCCGGGACACCGCCGCCGGGACGCCGCGGAGCCGACACAAGCACTCGGCGGCCTCCGGACCGGGCCTCTCCCAGTCACACGCACCCCCAAGGCGTCATCAGGCGTCATCGCCGGGGACAGCGGGGCCGGGTCCACAGCGCCCACCACGCCGACATCGCAGGCCGCACCTCAATCTGCTCCCTCCCGGCTTCCGTCCCACGCGTCCCGCCTCGCGCGCGGACAAGGCCCTGCCCGGTCCGGCCCCGCCTGCGGCACGTACCCAGCGTTGGCTCGGCGGGCGGCGCCGTCGGGACCCCGTCCGGGGGCGGTGACCCAGGGATATTCATGTCCCTCCCGCTGGGCCCAGAGAAGATGCAACCGGGAGGACCGTCTGAAGCCGGAAGGAGCAGCCCTCCGCCGTCAGCGCCCAACCGGACCGAAGAGGTGGTCGCACCCGGAAGTGACGAAGGCGGAAGCGGGCGGACTTGCGGCAAGTGACAGCCGTCAAGCGCCTCCATGAGATTCCGGGCGCTGGGTTTGACCGACTCTCGCTTTCAGCCGGGCGCCTGTATCGATGTTGGGGAACTTGAGAGCACCGGGTGGTGGCGCAGACCCGGAGAACGCGGGGCGCTGGCTTGGCGGGGACAGGCCGGCTTGGTTCCTTGAAGCTACGGAGCAGTATTGTGACCTTGTAAAGAAAAAGCTGTTGAGTGCAGGATGGGGTTGGCGCAAGCCTCTAATCCCAGCACTCGGGAGGCCACGGCGGGGATCACTGTGAGTTCGAGGCCAGCCTGATAACCTTGTCTCGAAAAGGATAAGGGGGCGGAGGGAACTTGAGAACAAAGGCCGCCTGTTCTCTTTGCGATTTATACTGTTGGAAAAAACCTAGGCTTCCAGCTCTGTGACTTTCAACCTCGCTAATTGGGGGTTTTCCACGATTCAGTCCCTCCTTGATTAAGGAGGTGATTAAGTCTCTGCGACAGTATGTACAGAACAAGTTCAGCGAAATTACTGAAGCCAGTTGTTGAGATTCTGTGGGATGATGTCATGAACTTGATAGAAAACGCTTAGAAATGGGCAGAGACAGCCGCAGACCGAGTGAAAGGATTGTCTGCCTTCTCTACCATGGACCCACTCATCTAAACTTTTGTGGTCTCCTAAAAGTCGCCCCCCAATATTGCCTGTCTGATTATGTCTCACCAAAGTTTTCAAAAAAGAATTATGTGAAGTCTCAGAAACACATTGGTTCCCTGTTTCCCTTATCAGTACATTAACACTTTTTCCCCTTGTGCCACTTTTCCACTCCATGTCACCTGCTTGTTGGTACCTATCGTAAGCAAATAATGACCCCTCAAAGATGTCTCCAGTGACATTTTGTTTTTACTTATTTTAGCTAGAGTTAGCCTGTGAGGTTGCCAAAACTATGACAGACAAATGTGCGATACAGAGAAGAGGCACAGACAGAAACCATAAGTAAACAGGCAGGGCCACACGGACTAAATGAATGTCAGATTCTTACTTAAAGTCCACTACCAGATACAGCTTAATTATCACTTACCATTCACTGATAGGGTTTGATGTAAGTCTGCAAGCAACTGATTCATTATGGTCTCAGTGCAGTCAGACCTCTTTGGTAATGTTAGTCCACATTTTGCAGTTGCTGCTCAGAGCTAGAGTTACCGCTTCAGGTCCCCCTCAGATCGTCAGGCATCCAAGTGCATCAAGGAGCACGCAACATAAATCCTGACAGGCACAGTTCACAGTAGGGTTCTGGTCTTTTAAGAATCTAACATCACCACTGATCTGACAGGGAGCAGACTCATGTTGTGATATGGGCAATGGTGAGCTGCTGTAAATATAGATGAAGCTTCATTCAGTTCCCTGCCACTGATCTGGTCCTAACAGGCTACTGGTCCTTCGTCCAAGTGTTGGGGACCCCCCTATAGAAGGTTAAAGAATAAGGGGAAGGAGGAAGAGAGAACAACTGTCAGTTCCTATCTGTCAAAAATTTGTAATATACCATTTATTCATACCCAAATTAGTAAGCATGACATGAAGTGCCAAATTATGCCAGGCATGGTGGTGCACATCTGTGATCCCAGCACTCGGGAGGATGAGGCAGGGTGATTGCCATGAGTTCCAGGCCAACCTGGGCAACATAGGGAGCTCAAAGCCAGCCTGAACTGCCTAGTAAGACCCTGCTCAAAAAAAAAAAAAAAAAAAAAAGCAACTATATAGAACCAATCTGGAGCACTATAAGTCCATAATGATGTTAAGTTTTTGTGACTGTGGTGCCAAATTGCTACAGACCTGGTAGATTAAAACAACATAAATTTATAATTTACTAATCTCTGTGGACCATCCTGGTCCAGTATATGAGAACAGGTGTCAGGGCGCTGTGACACCCACTGGCCCTCCCTTACAGGCCTGACTGTCCTCCAGTAGCACCTAGCTAAAGACCAAGCCTGCAAGAGACACCAGATCCAAGCTATTGCAAAGTGGGGGTGAGGGGATCGTCGGAGGGGAGCGCATTACTCAGCCCGCAGAGATGTGCGAGTACATGGTGCACAGGTGGCTAATAACAGGAGAAAGTTTAAAGCCTTGTAGAGAAATCATGCATTGAAGAACAGGTAAAATGTAGTCTATTGAGAAAAACCAGTGAAGTATTACAGGCAGGAAAAAAACACCAAGTGCAGGAGACAGACACTTCAGACTAGACTCAAGGCACTGTCTTTAGGGGGAGATAAAACCTGGATTAAGTGGTTGGAAGAAGAAACTAATAGAAAAGGGTATTACATAGTGTAGTCTGTTAGAACAAAAGTATTTAGGAAGACAAAAGACAAGCCTAAATGCGACACAGCAGTGAATAAGTTCAAAGAAACATCCAGAAAGAGTTAAGCACAGTGCATAAACACAGCAAAAACAGGGATGTTGGATTTCAAGGACTGAAACTCAAGGAAAAGCAAATGTAATAAGTACATTGTAACTGGCCCCATTTTAGTTGTGCTGTTTTCTTTAAAGTGTTCTGCAGTCTTTATTTTTGCTAACCTAAAGAGAGAAGACAGGGAGGAAATTCATGTAAAGAGAGAAGCATTAGTCTATTTATATTTTCTATTCCTTTTACAGATCAGATACCCTATATTTAGAATGCCAGCATTTGATCCAATGTACTGCACTTTGACCTAGTTCTGTCACAGGCATTCCACCTCCTCTTTATCTCTCCTTCCTTTCCCCAAAACAGAAGAACTGGAGCAAGTGGAAGCGTGAGAACAATGCAGGGACCAGACTGCAAAGAAAGAGACGGGAACAAGAAAGAGAAACAAACCACAGGTGTTACACTGCATGGCCTTAGGCTTCTAGGGGACTAGTGTTGGACATGCAAACTCATACAGTGAAATGTCCTTCCAAAAGGGAGCGTGGTGGTGCACACCTGTAATCCCAGCACTCCGGAAGCTGAGGCAGGAGGATCGTTGGAAGTTCGAGACCAGCCTGAGCTACCAAGAACTATAGGTAGAAAACCAAGAACTTGTGTGCTAAAAGAAAATAGTTTACCAAGGTTAATGAGTTTGAGAAGATACTTTCTCAAACTTTACTTTCATACTTGCATGAGAAGTATTTGTTCATGTTAGCAGTGCTAAAATACTTCCGCCCACTGCAACTCTGCTACCCTTCCCGTTATTCCTTTTCATTATGTAACATGCATATTTTTTACATAGATTTAACACCAACACCTCCTTCCAACCCTGCCACGAAAAAAAAAAAAAAAGTTACATATGCAGCATCAAAGGCAACGGCTTTTGAAGATTTTAGAATGATGAGAAACATTTTCTATGTTAGCCAAAGTTTGCTCCAACTTCTATTTGCCAATAAATAATGTAGTTCATTAAAATGAGAGGTTGAAATTCAACCTCCCTTAATCTCTTTTAGTTGTTATTTAAGGATCCCTAGGAATTCCACGTCAGGTGCAGTCCCAGAGCAGGCGAGAGCGGAGCTGAAATGAAAAAGCTCATGGCGGGGCCCCGGAATGCTCACACACAGCCACTCTATGAAGGGCTCTGCTCCCGCAGGCCTTCCCTGACCTTCCCTGTGAAGGACAGCTTTTGTCATTTCTGTGGGAAAAAGAAACCTCGCAGGTCCCTCCACACTAGCCCTTGAAGACTTGTAGCAGAGGTGACAGAGCCACATGTCATTGTCCTCTCCCAGGCAGGGCTTGGGGACTGTCATCCCAGCATCTGATCAGGAAGGCCGAGACCCAGAATGTGAGCAGCACTTGTGACTCTCACTGGCCAGAATGAGAACTTTCCCTCTTGAAACAGCCCTAGCAAATGCAGATGGTAAATCTTTGAACAGACTTTTTAAGAGCAATTTTAGGTTTCCAGTAAATGGAACAGAGCTCCCACACGTCCCCTAGCCCACCCACAGGCGCGGGTGTCTCCCGCACTGTCCACGGGCCTCGCTGGAGCGTTGTGTTGGTTACACACGGTGAACCTGTATCAGCTCATCATTATCCACCAGGACCCGTAGTTTACATTCAGTTCCTCTTGCGGTTTATTCTGGCTCCTCTCCTTTCTTCACTTTCCTTTTCTTCCTATACTTTAAATGAAAGATGTGGTTACCAGTTTATCAGTTGTCCCAGCCCATTCTTTGAAAGAGCCCAGAACCACTGAGACATCCGGCAACTAGACCTCACTGTTGTTCTAATTTTAATTCTTTAATGATATATGATATTGAGCACCTTTTCCGATGTTCATTTACTACCCATTTTGGTGAGATGTAAGTTGAGATACCTGCTTTTTTTTTTTTTAACAGAGGGTCTCACTGTGTAGCTCAGGCTGGCCTCAAACTTGTGGCAATCTTCCTGCCTCAGCCTCCCAAATGCTGGGGTGACAGGTGTCCATTTTTTAATTGGGACTTTTTTGGTTGAATTTGAACAGTCCTTTATATATATTGGGTAACAACCTTTTATCAGACAGATCTTTTGCAAGCATTTTCTTAGTCTGTTGTCTGCCTTTCCATTCTCTATCTTTTTATTTATTAAGTTTATTGGTACATTTTAGATACTCATAATGAACGTGTGCATTATAGGGAATTTGTACCTGTATAATATAAGTTGATTCTTTTTTTCTCTTCCCAGCCTCTTTAATTTTTATTTAAAGAGAAAAAAAAAGCATGTAAAGGGTAGAGATAATACAGAATTTCAGAAAAAAGATAAACAATAAGAAATCACTAGTTGATAAATTACATATTGTCCTCTTAGAAATAGTTGTTCAAGTTACAAGATTAAAGCATACAAAGTAGATAGTCAAACAGTGAGAGTGTGAGCAACTATACATACATGAGTCTCTACATGTATTTCTATTCTTTCTGTATTAAAGGGAATAACAAAACTTAGTAAGACAAAAACAAAACAAATTCCTATAAAAACATGAAACCAAAAAGTTGTATAAAACCACAGTCAAGGTGATCTACAATGATTGCTGTGTTGTTTCTTATTATCTTCAATAGAATGTCTATATCATCAGGCATAAATGAATATAGCAGTATAATTGAATATAGCAGTACATAACAATATTAGTAAAAATAAAACATTGTAGATAGTATAAAACTTCAAAGGCAGGTAATAATCAAACCAGAGTGGATATTCTAGTGAATCTTGTCATCTTAAGTGCAGTTGCCTATACTCTCAGACTTGATACTATCAATCATAACAGCTTTGAATAAAATCTATCAGTACAAAACAGCAATCCAACAAACCAGATTCGATTATGATCAGTCATGGTAAAACAGTGTAGGTTTTACAGAGCTTTAGATTAAGTTAATAGGAAATTAAGGATGATTACTGTACTATATCCTGTTATTTTCAGGATAACTGTCTGTGCCCTCAAATCTAGTACAGGTAGAATGACTGGACCAGAATATAGTACATCTAAGCAGAGTAGTGTGAGTAATGTGGGTCTTAAATCCTGGTGCACTATTAACAATATAGTGTATCAAGGCCATCTATGTTAGAGATTCTAGCCATCCTTCTCTGCCTCATTTCTGCTATGCTATTTTTCTGCCTGTTTGTCTACTTTTCTTTTTCATTCTACTGCCTGTCCCACTCATTGAGGCCTTTCTGCCACTGTTCCTAAAATCCTGGTATTTTTTTCTCTCTCTCTAGAATGTCCTTCAGTATTCTCTGTAGGGTTGTATTGGTGGTCACAAACTCCCCCAGTTCCTCTTTGTCATGGAAGCATCTTGTTTCTCCATTAATTTCTGGTGACAGTTTTGCAGGGTGCATCAATCTGGGCTGGCGGTTATTTTCTTTCAGGGCTTGGAATACTTTGCTCCAAGCTCTTCTTGATCTGATGGTCTGTGTTGAGAAGTCAGCCGTGATTCTGATGGGCTTACCTTTATAAGTAATCTGTTTCTTTTCTCTGATGGCTTTTAATATTCTTTTTTTATATTGAATTTCTGGTATCTTGATTATTATATGTCTGTGTGTAGACCTGTTTTGGTTGTAGATGGCTGGGGTTCTGTATGCCTCACATAACCGAATGTCATTTTCTTTTCCCATGCTTGGGAAGTTTTCCTTAATTATTTCCGTGAATAGCCTTTGTAATTCACCTGTATGTATTCCTGCTTCTTCGTTCACATTTCTTATTCTTAAATTGTAGATTCTTTTGTCATCTTCTAGCCTTTGTATTGTTACTGCCTATTTCCTTTTTATTTTTAAGAGATCTTTCCTTTCATGATCACACATTGCAAACTTGTCTTCAAGTTTTGATAGTCTATCCTTAGTTTTTTTTAAGGTGTTTTGCCAGCTTTCAATGGAGTTTTTAATTTCCTGGTAGTCTCTTTGAATCTGCTTCATGTATTCTATATTTTCTTTATATTCTTTATTGAATGTTTCTATCCTTTTTTTGTGTTCCTCCCTTCTTCTGTCTGTATCTTCCTGAGAGATGCTCCCTGAGAGCATTTCTTTTATTACTCTACTCATATCTTGCTTTACCTGATTTAATATTTCACTTTTGAGCTTGTCTACAAGGTCCTGAAGATAACTTTTAATGTCTATTGAAGCCATGTCTGCTCTTGCATGTTTGCCACACTCAGGCTCCCTTGATTTTCCTTCTCCTGGATCAGGGCTCACAGGGTTCTGGGCTGAGGGGCCTCCTCCTGCCTCTCTCTCCTGTCATGGTCCTGACATGGTCCTGGCTTCCTCCACACAGGTTACAGTGCAGGTCCCAGCCCCCTTCCCTGTTGGCCACGTTTCCTCTGAAGCACACTGGCGAGGGACCTCCGCCCTCTCCTGACTGCTCACACTGATACAGTCAGTCTGCTGTAGTCCAAGGTTTGCCACCTGGGAGCAAAGTTCCAAATTTTCTCACACTAACTGGAGCCAGCTGAGATCTTCTGATGTTCCGGGTGGGAGGGCGGGCCTCCTCGATGTTCCCAGTGGCAGGGCAGGCACATGGTGGAGGTTCCGGGCAGCCTACCCCTGCAGCGGGCTTCTGCTGAGTTCCTCCTGCCTGCTCTTGTCACTGAGGTGCAAGCCGCGGCTGCCTATGTCTGCCCCTCTCCACCAGGCCAACCAAACTGCAGAGGCCTTCCTCCATTAGTGCTTGCTAGGCACAGGGAATCGATTTGGGACGGCTCATTGGGTCCTGGCCAGGGGCACGGCCCAGTCCAAGCAAATCCCACAAATCTGCTCTGGGGAGGGAGCAAACAACCGAAGTCACTGTTGCTCCCAGTTCAGGCTCCTCCTGCCCAATTCCAACATGTCATCCATTTGATCACACCCTTCCCATGGCGGGTGTCCCAATCCCAGCACTGACCATGGATTAATGAAGGCCCCTTTGCCAGCTCCGCTCTCCGTTGGGCTCACCAACCGCCAACCTCAGCGCTGCTATGCTTCCTGTGAATGGTGGTAGGAACGAGTTTGGGTGGCTCTGCCAGCCGTGGCAGATACAGGCTGTTGAAAACTTGGCAGGTCACTGCGAACAAAAACTGTGTCCTATAATTTCTAGCTGTTTCAGTTGTAGTCCCGACGTATTTGATGAGCTTTTTTACATTTTAATTTCTTCCTGTGTCAAGAGGATCCATCTCCCTCTGTCTGGGTCTCTCCAGGGTGTTTTATTCTGGCGTATGAGTTGTTTCTCCCAGGAGGCTCTGTATTTTGTTGCTCACTAATCAGCCATCTTGTCTTCTTTCTCTTCCCAGTCTCTTGATAGAAATTTTTAAATAAAAATTCAAAGGGAATTTAGGACCGTGTCTCCATAAAAACCCTTCCTGCCACGGGTTGCAGGCGTGGAAGCTTACAGACCAGCGATGGCAAACCTTCCAGAGGTCTTGGCGATACCACACAGCCCGCTGTGGCACATGTGCTGTGGGTTCACCGCCCCCGTGCGGGCAGGGTGTCTGGGGAAGGGGTCCGGTGTAACCACAGCTGGTCACCGATGGCCCTGGAACAGTCATTGGTTCTTGTTGTAATCAATCCTCGGACATGGTTTTGATGTCACCAGGTGTCCCTGCCCCCTGTCAACTAGAGAAAGTACAGAGTAGGAGGTCACACGACTGGTGTCGCTCTCCGATGCTCTCCTTGTTCTTTCAAGCAGGTTATTTGAGCAGCCGGACGAGCCAGACAGAAACGGTGAGAAACAGACCCACTCAGCCTAGGAGTGCATGAACCCTTTCGTGGGCTTCAGGATAGTGTATAAAAATCAATTTCTGTACAAGGTGATGAGACCAATAATGCTGAGAGCTCAGAATCCCCAATTCCTTTTCCAATTTAAAAATGCCAGTAGGGGAAGTAATTTCTAAATCCTTGCCCTAGTCTTTGGCCTCCTCTAAATTCCTTGTCAACAATATTTGAATTATTCAATGGAAGTTCTATCTTAAAAATGAATTCTTGCCTTTTTTATTTTTTTGCCTTTCTGAGACAGGGTCTCGCTCTGCAGTTCAGGCGGGGCTTGAGCGCACTTTGTAGCCCAGGCTGGTCTGGAACTTGCAACGATCCTCCTGCCTCAGCCTCCCAACTGCTGAGATTACAGGCATGCGCCACCACGCCCGGTTTACTTGCTTTCTTTTCTTTTCTTTTCTTTTCTTTTCTTTTCTTTTCTTTTCTTTTCCTTCCTTTGAGACAAGGTCTCACTGTATAGGCTGTTTAGGCTGTCCTTCAGCTCTCAGCGATCCTCCTGCCTCAGCCTCCCAAATGCTGGGATTGCAGGCATGTACCACCATGCCCGGTTTACTTGCTTTCTTTTCTTTACTTTTCCTTCCTTTGAGACAAGGTCTCACTGTATAGGCTGTTTAGGCTGTCCTTCAGCTCTCAGCAATCCTCCTGCCTCAGCCTCCCAAATGCTGGGATTGCAGGCATGCACCCCCATCCCCCAGTTCATATTATTTTAAAAAACCATTTATGTAATTTACTAGATGAAAATATATGTATTAATTTTTATTACTAGCTAAAGATTCCAAAATGTCATTTTTCCCTCTTGGGTTTCAGAAAGGTATTATGTGTGCGAGCGGCAGGGGGAAGCGTTATTAAATAGATGAGTGTAACCCGTCCGTGTCCCCCTGCGAGCTCAGTAGAACAAATCCTTAGTGCTGACTACCACAGGACTCTAGGCCCGCTTGTCCTCAGCCCTGTCCTCGCCTTTCCTTGCCCTGCTGTCTGCCACCGGGGGCCTCTCCCTGTCGCCTGTGCCCACTGTGTTTGGCCAGTGCAGGCAGAAACAGGAGGCTGAGAGACTGACTGGGAAACCCAAGGGAGACATTGAGGGGCTCCTTCCTTTGTGCCCCATGGCGGAGCTGGTAACTCATTACTACAGTCTCGGTACCCTTGTCAAACCCCTCCGTAGCTGCCCACCCGAAACCTAGACCCGCCACCTCTTGACCATCCCCACAGCTCTGTGTGTCAGACCCCGCAGAGGGAGACACTGAGCCTCCTGCTTATTAAGATAACTCTACCCACTTTGCTTCCCATGTTCACGGGCTGCTGCGACCTCTGCTACTTTAGGAGGAGCCTGTCATCTCCAGTGACTTCATGGCACATGGTAGATCTGTGACCCCAGCCCGCTGATGAGTCACTGCTGAGTTTCTCGGTGATTTGGGGGCCCTTTCTACCAGCACATTCTCATCGGTTTGGTAGGGCATCATCTGGAACCAGGCACCAGGTGGTCTTTCCCTCTAGAAGGCACATTAGCCCAAGACCTTTAACCCTTCACCATCTTCTGGAGGGGTCTGAATTTCTGTTGCACTTTCCAAGCTTCCTCAGAACCATCCCAACAGCAAGGTAACACCATTTGCCAGAGTGTCGAATCCTGTGTCACAGGAGAATGCTCCCCCATCCATACATTCCTCTTTATCTAACCCTGCTATTTTCTCTCTCATTCCAGCATCCTTCGGCTCCACTGTGACACACATCCTCCCGGCTTCTGCCAGTACACATGAGCCAGATCCTGCAGCTTCTTTACCAAGTGCCTGTTTCCTGCCCTGGCAGGCGAGGGAAGTGCTGGGTCCCGTGTCTGCTGACCCTAGCGGTCCTGGCCAGGTGGGGAGCCCAGGGCAGGTGACGGGGAGGGTGCCTGTTGTCTTACATCACCTTCGAGCACAGTGCGATCTTTGGCCTTTAACAGAAAGGACTTGGACCCCTCTCTGGCTCAGAGGGTCCAGGGGAATCTGGGGAACTCAAGTTATCTGCTCAGACTTCCCCATCTAGAGTTTCAGGGACCCGCTCAGCCCCAGTCGAGACCCCGATCTCGATGTCACAGACAGACGTGGAGGGCTGCGTGCGAATCCACTCTTCTGCAGAACTTTGCTACCGTTATCATCTGGGGCCGGATTTTCAACTTTTGTTGCCATCTGGCCTCGGCCCTTGTTTGTGTTTGTTTTTATCAGTGCCTGTCTGCAGGCCACAAGGTTTAGGTTCATCTCAAGAGTGTGGGCACGTGTACATCACATATTTTAATTGTTTACTTCCCTTCTGTCCTCCCTCCCTCCAACTCTAGATTCGCTTCCTGCATTTTTATTTAGTTTTCTTGTGGCCGTGACATGCATGGGGCGGGGCGTTGGACACAGCGCACCTCAGTTCTCTCCACATCCCCTCTCCTCTGCCCTCTCCCTCCCTCCCAGCTTTGGACTCCCTTAGTGGCTGCAAGATCGAGTCTAGGCGTGGACCGCCAAGAAGGCCTCCAGCCGTCTCCTTCCATCCTGAGCTGGAGGCTAATGACTTTCTGCCTTGCATTACTCCCTCACCAGCATAGGAGGGCCATGCAGTTCCGTGGCCCCAGTCATAACTGCCTCCTCCAGACGGTTCAGGAAACCCCCAGGTTATTGTACCTAACTCCCTTCATGAGTGCTCCAGCCCCATTCACCGCCTGGAGTGCGTTAACTGTGGCCCAGCTGTGGTGGCCCGCACTGCTGTCTTCCACCAGCTGCCAGAGAGGGGACCCCATTACTAGCCGGCCACAGGCTGTCCTGGGTAGCGCCGTGGGCACCAGCCGCACTCAGTGGGATTCCCCTGGACGCAGAGTCTGAGGCAGAGATTTAGGAGCGGAAGGATTCCGAAGGAAATTTCAGAAACAAGACCTGTCCTGAAGTGAAGGAGGGAGGACCAGGTAGAGGAAGAGCTGTGGGAAGTGGCATCGGAGACCCTGGCTGACCCCACGGAGAGTTCGGAGCTGCAGAGACCCTTCGCGCCGTCTCGTGTAGGGGCGAGGGCCCGGCCCTGTCTAGCCTTCGCGTGGGTTATCACCAGAGGGAGGCGATGAACTATGTGATCCTGGGTGACCACCTGCCCCGGGAGGAACTCGGCTCTGTGAGCCACTGGCAGCCCCCAGGCTGAGCTGCTGGACCATTGGCGCCCCTGACCTGAAACAGGCTCTGCGCTGCCCACTCCAGCACCGCCCAGAGCTGCGAGCCAAGAGGAAGGGAGGCTAGTGACCTGTGCAAGTGACACCGCGTCACTCGGACACTCGGCTGCTTTAACAGGAGCCGTTTGCAGGAATAATTTTGACCCTCAAGGAAGTAAACTGAGGCTATTTAGGACTCTTGTCCTGTCCTGACCACCACAGTCACCAAGCCTCTTCCTACCTATCTGGTCACTTCCTGGTCCCCTGCAGACCCCCTTCTGCTGTCTCCCCTTTCCCGCACCCCGGAAGCGGCGGCCTTGGCTTCCTCTGTGGCTGTTCTCATGCTGACTCTTTTCCTTGTCTTTTCCCATTGTCCCAAGTGCTGAAGGATACTCGGGGCTCAGAATCTGACTTCCTTCCTGCCAGCTGCTGAGGACCCAAGGTGCTTGCTTAAGCACCTTGGAGTCAACTGGGTCCAAACTGACTTCCCAACATGACATTCCAGGGCCATCCCAGGCTTGTCCCTACCTGACCTAACCAGACCTAACTGGACCTACCTGGATCTCACTGGATCTAACTGGACCTAACTGGGCTGTTCTTCCTCTGCTGCTGACTCGGGACACAATGTGCACGTCCCTGTCGGTGTCCTGTACACGCGCTGTCCCTTCCACCTGGGATCCCTGTTTATCCTCTTCCGCTGATCAGAACCCAGTTCACTGTCCAAATCCCAAGTCGGACATCACCTTGTTTAGGAAGTTTTTCCTCATCCTATAATCACATTTAATCCCACCACCACCCCCCAAAAAAAAACAGAAAAGAAAAAAATCTCTTTCTCTGGACTGTGTTTACATTTCAAAGCCATTAGCATAATCCACCTTATAATTCGGTCACCATATTTCCCCAAAATAAAGTCCTAACCAGAAAAGAAGCCCTGGCATGACTTTTCAGGATTCTCATAATATCAGCCCTACCCCCAAATGAGCCCCAGTTAAGATGGCCAGACAGACAGACAGAGAGATTTAGTATTTTCTCTGCAACACATGACGGATATATTGAATTACAAAATAGCAATATTAATACAGAACTAAATGTAAGTGAACATTATTGACAGTACTTAAAATAAATGATAGCATAAACTATAATGAAGTACTTGTAAAACATCCAAGCAGGCGCCTTCGCAGGCGAGGTCCACTCTGTGTAAACAGAGGCACCCGAGCCCTGTGGCCCAGTGATGAGGGTCGGATGTGGTCACATCCAAGCTGCACCCTCGGACTTTAGTATGGGGCCCGAAGGGCTCCTATGAGCTAAAGAAACGTTTTCCGAATTTGCTGCCTGCGATTTTTCACTGTGGTTGTGCGGCCCACCGTTCTGCACCCCCATCCTCTTTATTGCCACCCCTGTCTCTGAAGCTCAGTGAACCCCTGATTGAATGGAAGCCCAGCACACGGTGGGGCGGGGGCAGTGACGCGGGGTAGAGTCCCTGGCGTGAGGGCGGTCAGTCCTGCTCAGTAGGGAGAGCTCTGCCGCTGGACCTGAGAGGTGGGGTCTGTGGTTCTGCAGGAGATGGAGTCCCAGAACTCAGGCTTTGGCAAGTGATGGCAGGGTTCTAGAAGAAGACGACACAACTGTATTTGAAGAAATGTGGATTTTTGTACATGAATAAATGTGGATTTTTGTACATGCATCGATGTAGATTATTGCACATGAGAAAAGTAAAGACATTCTCTGAAAATAAAACCCTCTTGCATCTTTTGGAGCAAAAATTAATATGACTAGTTATATTTGGGGGAACATATGGTATTAAGTCTATTATTAGTCTCAGGACTTGTACTAGCAAATAGCTTCACTTTTTTTGTTTGTTTGTTTGTTTGTTTGTTTTTGAGTCAAGGTCTCACTATGTAGTACAGCCTGGCCTTGAACTCATTTATGTAGCCCAGGCTGGCCACAAACTCACAGAGATCCTCCTGCCTCAGCCTCTTGAGTGCTGAGATTACAGGCATGCACCACCACACCCAGGTGTTTTTGTTTGGTTTTGGTTTTTCTTTTTGGGACAGTTGCTCGGGATGGCCTTGATTTTGTGACCCTTCTGCCTCGGCCTCTCGAGCAGCTGGGGTTACAGGTGTGTGCGGCCCTGCTGGGCTGGCGGCACTCATCCTTAGATGTTTATTGCCTCACTCAGGATCTTGCCCATGGCAGGATTTATGTTAGGCAGGGTATACATGTAGCTGTTATAACAAAAACCAAGGTTTTGTGGATAAAACAAAATAACCATTTCTTGGCAGAGATACTGGCTCTCTGTAGCTTGTGGTACGGTCCTCGTCTGGGGGGCTTTGTCCTCCTTGGGCCCCAGAGGGCCCCAGCAGGTGGCCATGAAGGCAGCAGGATGATGGGAAGCTTTGGAGGGAAAGGTCCCCCTCTTTAGGCCATGACCTGGATGTGTGTGCACAGTTTTCACACCGGAAATCGGTTACCTCCCCAGCTGCAGAGGATTCTGGGAAATGAGCCCTTCGATGGTGCCCTGTGCCTGGTGAGGGCCTAGGGAGAAGGGAGAGGGGACCTCAGATTCTGGCCACAGCATCAGGGCTGCTTGCTTTCTGCAGTTACATCTGAAAACAGGAACCTCCTCTCCGCTCGTGTATCAAGAAAGGGAAACAACAGTAGACACAGCTGAAACAAAATACAGCTGCTGAGCTGGGAAGGGGAGAGAGGGTGAGGGACTGTGAGGAAGAGTCAGGTTACCCACGCGGTGGGCACCCTCTCCCAAGGCTCTGGCCGTGCGGGGTCCCATCTCCCTACAGGATGCCCTCACCTTTCCTTCCTCAGCCAGGACTCCTTCAAAGTCACTTGAACCCCCAGAGCATGGTGGTGAACTCCGGAAATCCCAGCACTCAGGAGGCTGAGGCAGGAAAATCACCATGAGTTTGAGGCCATCCTGGGCTACATAGAGTTCAAGACCAGCCTGGACTACATCCAAGACTCGGTCTCAAAAAAAAAAAAATTAAATTAAATTAAGTTAAATTAAATTAAAAAGTCACTTGGGTTTCACAATAGGATCCCTACTTCTGACTTGTACCAGGATGGTTAAAGCCAGTAACTGCTCCAAGTACCTAGGAATCTCACCTGTTTCGAATTCTTTCTGTCCCAAGCCCTGTTAGAGCAGCTGTTTTCTTCTCTGTTTAAGGGAGGAAGATACAGGGAAGAACATAGACCCATGGAAAGAACTTAAGGAGAAATCAGTAGTTCTCCAGCTTATACTCTATTACCCACATCATGCGAAAATAAAATTTTTGTACCAGAAATTGAACGCAGGACCTCGTGCTTGCCAGGCAGGCACAGCACTGCTGAGTTATATCCCTGGCCCACCTTATGCAAATTTGAAGGCTGGGTTTACTAGCCACACTAGGAGGTCTCCAATGTTTCCTTTGCGATTTATTCTGTCTGTCCCTCCCTCCATCTCTGCTCTGCTATTTAAATTGGTGGCCCTGACTGTTGTAAAAGTTAGGCATAACGAGGCATACTTCACCCAACCCAACCCACATAGGCAAACTACAGTCCGCTCACACAGCAGGATACTGCACAATGCGGAAGCATCGATCACACAGCACTGGACGTTTCCCAATTGATTATGCCGACAGAAGACAGCACATGGAGTCTGACTCCATCCACAAGCAGCTGAAGACCTGGGGAAGCTCAGCTACAGCAACAGGAAGCAAATCAGTGCCTGCCAGAGCTTGGAGGGAAGGGCACTGACTAATCAGAGGCACGAGGAAATGTCGGGGTATTTATCTTTTTATTGTGGCAAAATACACATAGCATAGCATGAACCATCTTCCCCATTTGAAGTGCCATTTGGGGGGACATTGAGTGGATCCACATCAGTACCACCCATCACCAGCACTTCCCGTCTCCCCCCGGCTGAAACTGTACCCGCAGCTGCCAACTTCCCATTACCTCCCCCCAGCACTGGTAACCCCATTCTGTCTCGCGTCTCTAGGGATTTGCCTACTGAATGTGTCCTGCATTCGTGGAAGGAACAGTGGACCCTCAAGGTACTACAGGCCTGACTCGCAAACTACGTGGGTAAGGACTGGAATTTGAGGTTTAATTCATGACCAAAGTCTTGAGTCGGAACCCAAATGCTGGCCACTCAGAGCTGGCTGCAAGCAGAGACTCTCAGTGCCAGAAAAGCACATGGGAGCCTGTGGAAGGGTCCACCTGGGCCCAGGCGTGCATATTTGTGAACGTGATTTCAGTCAGTAGTTATAGGATCACTGTGATTACTGCTATCAAAATGCCCCGCACAAAGCTAAAAAGAAGCTAAGGTGGGAAGGGAAGGAAAGAAAGTGATTACAATTGAAAGAAAGTGCCAAGAAATGACAGAAAGACAATTTCAGGCCAGTTTTGGTTTTGGTTTTTGTCGTTTTTGGAGACAAGGTTTCACTATGCAGTTCAGACTGACCTTGAACTCACAGCAATCCTCCTGCCTCAGCCTCTTGAGTGCTGGGATTACAGGTGCGCACCGCAACACTTAGCTTTCCATCAGTTTTTAGTTCTGAAAAAATTGAGGCCTAGTGACCCAGAAGTGGGTCCTAGCAGGCTACACTCCCCAAGGAGAGAAAAAACACCAGAGAGCCAGATTCCTGATGCGTCGGAACAGAGGGGAGACGCTAGCTTTGCACAGGTGGCTGAGGGGGTTGGTCTTTAGAAACTGGGGGGAGGGGAGAGAGGAAACAGAAGGGAGACAAAGCAATGAATAACAGCCTTGAAAGAAGACAGAGCCTCATGAATCCTGTGAGTACGAGACAACATGAGCTCTGTTCACAGGACGTAGTGGCCAATCTCATCTGGACCAAAACAAGATGTGACAGGTCTGGGGAGAGGGCTTTGAACCCCAGGGTTGCTCTGTATGTCCCCATTCAAGGGAAGGACACCTCCTGCCACACAGTAACCAGCTTCCCCGTCTTCCTCCATTCCTGCAAGCCCAGGGTGTCGCTCGAACGGTGCCTGCAGCTTGACACTGTTGGTTCTGGTAAACCAGGCACCTTTTATAACTCTTTGGAGACCACACTAGGAAAAGTATTGGTTTCTGGTAAATTACACACATTAAACAATCCTTTTTTATTATGAGAAGGTTAGTTAAGGGAGGCGTTGGGTGGTTCAGAATAGCTTGTGGGCATTTCCATTATTTTCTAATGGGAAGAATAGTCTTGACTTACAACCAACTTGAGTTACAACCAGCCCTTGGGAACAGATTGAGTTGATAAGCCCGGGGCCCACTGGAGAACCAGGCGTATGTGAGTCTGTGATCAACTTGCTTCGCTCAGCATAGCTCCCCAGGGTCACCTATGTTGTCACAGGCGTTAGGATTTCCCTTCTTTGGGGGCTGATGTTCCACAGTATACACACCCTACCTAGTATTTAGCCACCCGGCCACTGACGAACACTAGGTCGCTTCCTCCTTTGGGCTGCTGTAAACAATGCTCTATGAACAGAGATACACGAATGTCCATTCAAGTCTCTGCTTTCACTATGCTAATCTGAACCGGTCACAGTTGGGTCACACGGAAATTTTATATTTAATCTTTTAAGAAATTTCCAAACAGCAGCCTCAGCCCTCCACAGCCTCATCCGCAGCCCACAGTGTTCCCACTTCCCGATGTCTTTGCCAACACTGGCATGTGCGCGGTTTTTCCAGAGCAGCTTCCTAATGTCTGCGAAGCACGTAATGTGCCTCTGGGTGGTTTTGATCTGCATTTCCCTGATCTGTGTGATTATTGGGAATTTGCACATCTTCTTGGGAGAAATAGCTACTCAAGTCCTTTGTTCATATTTTAATTGGGTTACTTCTGTTATTGAATTGTAGTTCTTTATCTATTCTGAAATAAACCTCTCATCAGAGATATGACTTGCAAATATTTTTACCCCTCTCTCCAGGCTGCCTTTTTGCTCAGTTGATAGCAACTCTTTTTTTTTTTTTTTTTTGGTACCGGGGACTGAACTCATGACCTCGCGCTTGCCAGGCAGGTGCTTATAACACTGAGCTAAATCCCAAGCCCAATAGCAACTCTTAAAACATAGAAGTTTGAATTTTGGTGAAGTCCAGTTTATCTATGTTTTTCTTTTGTTGCCCATGCTTTTTGAGTTGTCTAAGAAATCACTGCTAAATCTAAATCATGAAGCCTGTCTTAGCTACTTTTACTCCCATGCCTGAGACAAAATACCTAGTTCCCAAAGTAGGAAAGGTTTATTTAGTTCAAAGTTTGTAGAGGTTTTAGTCCAAACAGACCGGCTCCAAGGCCTGGTGGTGAGGCAGGGTGGTGAGGCAGGTGGTGAGGCGGGTGGTGAGGGACGGTGGTGAGGCGGGTGGTGAGGCGGGTGGTGAGGGAGGGTGGTGAGGCGGGTGGTGA
>PVLA01004010.1:0-162682 GCA_004027455.1 Hydrochoerus hydrochaeris | reverse complement strand
TTCTTAGGGCAGGCAGCACTCACACCCTTAATCCTAGTGCCCTTGATCCTAGCTCTGCACCCTGAATCAATCCCAGTGTCTCACACTCTAGATCCAGCCACCTCTGAAAAAGCTCCACCTATGATCGTGTGAGGCTTGGAGGCCACCTAGACACAGACATAAATCTTTCTCTAGTATCTTTATCAGCAAACTTTATAGTTTCAAGTCTTGTTGTTGTGTTAATATTGTTTCTGTTTTTATTGTCGTTGGCTTGAGACAAGGTCTCACTTTGTAGTTCAAGCTGAATCACTACATAGATCGGGCTATCTTCAAACTTGCCACAATCCCCTGCTTCAGCCTCTTGAGTGTCAAGACTTACAGGAATGCTGACCAGGCATGCGGGAAGGTGTGTCTTGCAGGTTCACGCCTTCCTGCCTGCAGCTGGCCCTGCCATGCCGCCCTGCCTCTGGGAGCCAGCTGAGTATGGACTGAAACCTCCAACCCTTAAGAAATAAATCTTTCCTCCCCTAATTTTGGGTGTCAGTATTTTGTCTCAGCAACAAGTAAAAAGTAACTAAGACAGAATTTGGTACCAGAGGAGTAGAGTCTTTGTTGTGACTATACACGACTACGTGGTTCGAGAGCCTTTAGAAATGGCTTGTGGGCAGAGTTTGGAAGGGTTCAGAGATGTCACCTAAATGCATAGAGCTGGAGCAGCTTAGGCTGTTCTGTAAGGAGATTCTGGTCAGAGCTCAGGAGACTAGAAGGTGGATAAAAAAACCTGCTGGTAAAGACCAGGTGCAGGAGGTTTCTGCTGGGAAGAAGGATGGAATTGGTTGTTGGACCCCACATGGTGAGGGTTATCACTTGGCAGAAATTTGTCTGCGTTTTGCTTGTGTCCAGAGACTTTGTCTGAGACTGAGATTTAGGGCAACGGACTGATTAATCTGGCAAGGGAAATTTTCGGGCAAAGGAAATTTCAAGGCAGTCAAATATCGAGTCAGTAGCATGACCATCGTTGGAGGTCTTTAGCCAGATTTATGTTGTAAATCAAGAGCAAAGAGCACAGCAGGATGATTTAAAAGGTTGTGAGTTTGGCCAGAAGGCAAACTCCAGTAAGGCTGTGAACTGTAAAGACAGAGTTAAAACCTTGATCACTGAGAGGGAACAGGGAAGTAAAAAAGATGGCTTGAGGCCATCCCAGGAAACAGCCGGTTTTTTACCCTTTGCAGCCTCAAACCCGCAAAAGTGAAAGATTTTGCCCAGAGGGAAAAGCTGCCGTGAACCTTGCTCCAGAACGACAACAGAGGCCACAAGAAGTCCCAAAATGGTGGTGACTGCACCAGATTCCAGAATGGCGGCAGCATAGAGTAGCTTCTTCTCACAGTCAGGTTCAGCGAGCCCAGTGATCCAGGCAATCGACCCCTACAGCCAAGAGAGAAAATCCCGGCTACTGCTCCAGTTAGCAGCAAATCTTGGTGGCATCCAGGTGGCACTGATTTTAGCTGCAAGGAAAATGCACAAATTCTGAGGGCAAGACGGCTTCCACCCCTACTGCAAAAGGCCTGGGAGGCCAAGCAGTGTGCCCCTGAGAGGGCAGTAAGTAAAGATGTAAGGGTGAGGCCAGAGGTTCAGTGGAGAAATTTGGAAACGCCAGGAACATGGATCACCCTAGGAAAGCTGCAAAAATCAAGCAGAGGGGGCTTAAGAGAGAAGCTGCGGGAGCTGAAATCCCTGGAAGAGCCATGGGGGTAGAATCACCCAAACCTTTTGGAGCTTGCAACGAGATTGCTTCAAAAGCTGAGCATGGAACTCAAGGACTTAATGTTCGCCCTGCTGGATGTTGGATTTTCTTTGTTTCCAATGCTTTGTATTCCCATTTGTAACTTTTGGAATGGTAATGTTTATCTTGTGCCTTTGTATTTTGGAAATGTTTAACTTTGTTTCATTTGTACAGGAGGTTACAGTTAATAGTTTGCCATGGATCTCTGAAGAGACTTGGGACTTGCACTTTTCACCAATGCTGAACCTGTCAGGACTTTGGCAACTCTTGGAGAAGGACTAATCTTTTGCGTAAAAGATGTGCACGAGCTGGGGATTTAGCTCAGTGGCTTAAGCGCCTGCCTGGCAAGCGCAAGGTTGTGAGTTCGATTCTCCAGGGCAAAAAAAAAAAAAAAAAAGATGCGCATGAGTCTTTGGGGGCCAGGGGTGGAATGTCATGGTTTAAGTCAGTGGCCCCCAAGCCTCGTGCAGTTATGGACTCGACCAAATCTAGCACTTGTGATTGGTTTGTTGTCTAGTGTTAGGACTCAGATTGGTGGTGTGAATGCTACGCCCACCTAGGGGTGGAGCCAGAATATGATGTTCCAGCAGGAAGAGGGTGTGTGTGTCTCTCTTTCCGGTTTGTGCCTTGCTGTTTGCAGCAGCCATGAATGGCTGCCCTGCCCTGCCACCCTGCTGATTTTGAGCATCAGGTATTTTGTCCCAACAATGAATGAAAAGTAACCAACACAGGGAGAAAGGAAAGAAGAAAGATTAAAAAAAGCAAACTTCCTCTTATGCTGGGCACAGTATAATCCCAGCTACTTGGGAGGCTGAATCAGGAAGGATCCATGAGTTCAATGCCAGACTGGGCAATTTATCAAGACCCTGCCTCAAAAGGTGAAACAGAAAGGGCTGGGAATGTATAGAACATTTGCCTAAAATCCCTAAGGCCTTAGGTTCAATCCCAGCATCTTCTTCTAGCCAAAGGATTTGAAAAAGAGCAAAACCTGAAAACATAGAGTGAAGCCCTGGTGCACCCCCTATTAGGCCTCTATGGAACTAACATTGTTTGTAATATCAATCTCCCTTGGCTTTTTTAAGAAATCTTTTTGAGACAGGGTCTCACTATAGAGTTCAGGCTGCCCTTGAACACATTTTGTAGTGCAGGTTGTCCTCAAACTCACAGGAGTCCTCCTGCCTCAGCCTCCTGAGTGCTGGGATTACAGGTGTGCACTCCCTTGGCTTTTGGATATTGTGTTTTCTGACTTTCTTTTCTATTTTTTTGTATTATTTTTTAATTTCAAATGAATATAAGGAAAAAGTGTTGCGTTTGATAAGTTTTCCAAAAACTCTTACTGAAAATATGTCCATCAATAAACAATAAAACTGCCAGGCATGGTATCGCACACCTGTAATCCCAGAACTCAGGAGGCTGAGGCAGGAAGATTGCTGTGAGTTCAAGATCAGCCTGGGCTGTGTAATGAGCTCAAAAGCAAGACCCTGTCTCAAAAAAAAAAATAAAAAAAAGATTAAAAAATTTTAAAAATAAACAAAACCTCAGCAGAACCATCATATTCTAGGCAAAGAGTCAGGCTGATACCAAAAGCAACATGCAACATAAAAAAGAAACATACAAAGAACACAATCTGTTGGGGACTAAAAACTGCCTCTATAGAAGCTCTCTGCAACCAGCACAGAGCAAGCTGCCAGCTCCAAACCACACCAAAGCAGGTCTGACTGACCGAAGCCAGGCGGTGATAGTGGAGCAGGTCATCAGTCCCTCTGTGCACTAGCGCTGACCAGTATTTTGGAGCATTTCCCTGGCTGGTATGAACAGTATTAGGAAATCCTCTTGGCAAAAGATAGAAATAAATGCAAATGAAATGCTGCATTTTTAAATCTCCAGCCTGTCCAGGGAATGATAAAGGACTCAGTAAAAGAGCAAGGAGACAACTTTGAAATGTCGTTTGTTATGGGCTCAAAAAAAAAAAAAAAAGCAAAATGATTTGAAGGTGACACAATAGCCATGTCCAGCATTTAGGCTTCAAAGAAGTAAAATTAAAAGACAGAACACTTCTCTTCCTCAAGGAAAATTTCTTTAAAACCAAGCATATTGCCAAATAGCAACATCGTACATGGTAAAAAAAATAATAACAATAATTGGTAACAAAGTAAGTTTAAAAGCTGTAATAGTCTGCCCAGACCAGTCCCAGATACTGCTGAATACCCCAAATGCAAACTAATTATGTTGCAACAAACCTAGGCCAATGCTATCAAGTGTGTCTGTGATTATTACACGTCTAGTTTCATCTAACATTTATTTATTTATTTTTATCTTTTTGAGTCGGAGTCTTGCTGTGCAGGTCAGGCTGGCCTTGAGCTCACTTTGTAGCCCAGGCTGATCTCGAACTCCCAGCGACCCTCCTGCCTCAGCCTCCCTAGTGCTGGGATGACAGGTGTGCACCTCTTTTAATGTTTCAAAAGCTCCTTGACAGCCAGGGTGGGGCTTCCTACACACCTGTTCCTTGTGCAGCGAGAGTGGCTAGAACACACCACGTTCTGTCACCGACGGCCACAGCCTTCGCCAGATCCCGTCTGTCCACCGAAAACAGCGTCATGGCATCTGGAAGCCCATCTCCCTGAAGCGCATCCCGCACACATCTGTTCCTCCCTGAATTCTTTCTGGATCGTTGCTGTTGGCCATAGAAATAAGACCTGAGGATTCAGGAAGTGATGGCTCCAGAGAAGCCTAATGTTATCTTGACGGCCCACATCTTCCGCTAGTTGACTGCTTCCACACTGACAGCAGTGGTGGACACCATGGTGTCGACCTGCCCTCGCTTGAGTTTGCAGAGTGCTTCATCCGGCCACCAGCACCCGACCCAACCCTCCCGGTACGCATTTGCTGGCTGTGCCAGGCCTGCACCTCTTACCCAGACAGCCGTGAGCCGCAGAAAGGAAGCCAGTGAGCCCGCTCCCGGCGGAATGCACCAGGCTCGGAGCACACAGGGCCCAGACTTGCTTGGACCTCTGCTCTCTGACTTCCTTCTGTCTTTTTTCAAACAGTTCTTCAGAGTCCATCCTCAGCGTCATCCTCTTCCGCCTCATGTAGGAAAACCACAGCCCGAAGCCCGCAGGTGCACGTGTAGCCGGCTGCATCCCTCCAACTGTTCCGACGCTGCTTCCCAGCCGAGGCCCAGCCCAGGGCTCTCTCTGCTCAGGGCCAGCCTGGCCCAGCCCGCACTCTGTCCCCGCCTCTGTGCCCTGCCCTCTTCAGGACTGAATCTGTTCCTTGTCTTGTGTGCTACCTGCCAATCTGCGAGGGAAATATTTGATGAACAAAATGAATCATCAGATCTTCGCAGAGAGCGGTAGAGGAGGCAGGTGGAGCCCTGGAGAGGGGAGTGAGCCACACGGGGGTGCAGCCCTGCGTGCCTGGCTGCCCAGGGCGCTGGAAGGTGTGGGCAGGCTGGCCAAGCGGGAGCAGAAATGACAGGGGAGGAAGGGCCAACACCCCAGGATGTGCAGGGACCGGGGGAAGGAGAGGCCCTGCTAGTCCTGGCCTTCTGAGCAGGTAGGGGTTTCAACCCGCCCAGACTCACATGCTGCCTTAGCTGATTTTATTATTTCGGTTTTGTTTTTGTTTTTGCTTTGTTTGTTTTGTTTTGGTGTTTCTCTTCTGTTTTGTTTTTTGGCTTTTTGAGACAGGGTCTCCCCATGCAGAAGCAGGCTGTCCTGGAGCTTACTTTGTAGCCCAGGCTGGTCTCGAACTCCCAATGATCCTCCTGCCTCAGCCTCCTGAATGCTGGGATTATGGGTGTGCACCATCACAGCTGGTTTGCTTTAGCTGTTTTAGTGCGATTGTTTCATTCATTTTCATGTTTTATAATTAAAATTTACATTCAGCATGTGCTTGATTCCCCCTCCCCACCCGCTAATCTGGACTCAATGTAAGGCAGGTATTTCTGTCATTTTACATGGTTTCTTACTGAGAGCTTATATGTACATTATAAAATGTCCCCCACACAAAAAATAAAATAAAAGGAGGGAAAGCGCTTGTGCTTTCATCAGACAAGCCTGGAAGTGGTACATTATCACATCGGGAGCATGTGAATGGCCAGAGCTCAGCCGGAAAACCTTTCCTGTTAGCAGAAAGAGGCCCCCAGGAAGATGCAGCCAAGACCACCAAGCAAGAGGAGAAGCCCACACAGAAATGCCCCCAACTCGGGACAAGGACTTAAAACCCAACAGAAGAAGGATGCAAACCCTGCTACGAAACCTAGAATATGACATAGCTATGAAGGGCACACTGCAAACCAGATGTGGTGGCTCACACCTGTAATCCCAGCACTGGGGAGGCTGAGGCAGGAGGATCACCAAGAGTTCCAGGCCAGCCTGGGCTACATAGTGAACTCAAGGCCAGGCTGCACCCTGCCTCAAAATTAAATAGATAAATAAATAACAGCGGACTGCAGAAGGAAAAAAGACTGCAAAACTACGGATAGAACATACAAATACAATTAAGTTATAAAGAAGAAGCAGACCTAGGTGAACGTTTGTGTGCGTGCATGTGCACATGTGGCTGCATCTGTAATAAGAAGGACCAGAATTCTTTCTTATGTCTACACACCCATGCAAAGGATCAAGGAAGGTAAACTGACCCCCGAAATATGCTCAGTGTTCCCCAGAGTTCATGTGAATGGTGACAAGGGGGATCTTGACCTGGTTTCTGGTTGCTATGCACACAACACCCCATGTGCTGCAGGTCAGGGACAGAAGCAGGGCTCGGTGGGGGGCACTGGCCCTCACCTGCATGGGGGTGGCAATCTGGAGGGTCCAGGAAGGCTTCCCTCAAGTTCCTGGCATTGCTCGGATCCCTGACCTAAGTGGGGTGCTGAGCGGACCCCTCCAGGAGGCCTCTCCAACACAGGGCAGGGAGGGGTGCCACAAGCAGAGGTCCCAGGGAACAGGGTGGAGGCCATGGGGTCTTCTGAGACTCAACCTTGAAATCCACATAATGACACTGTTATGGATTAAAAACCTGGGGTCAACTTAACACCAGCTGATTTAAACCAGTGTGGTGCTGAGTGTAGATGGCCACCTGGGGACTGTTGCCCGCACAAAAGGAGACACGAGAGGAACAGTAGCATTTCGGGTTCTCCTGAGTGGTGCTGTTTGGACTGTTGGTTCTCCTGGAGGAGCTCGTCACGCTGGCTTCCCTGGGATGAACTTAGTGTTATCAGAGGAGCTCGGGGTCTTGTCACTGAGAATGGCAGCGGTTCACTTTGGGGGAGCTCTGGTCCTTAAATTGAGCATCGCTTCCTGACTCTGGAGGAGATGTGTTCTCCTTAATTTCCAGAAGCTCGTAACGCTGGCTTCCTAATATGTGCTGGGCTGTTCTCATCGCCAGGGAAGCTCGGGACCTCACTGTCGCTAAGGATGGCTGTGGTACTTTTCAGGGCAGCCCTGGTCCTTATTTTGAGCATCACTCCTTGGCTCCAGTGCAGATCCGTCCACTTACTGGCACAGATTCTTTACCCCGCTGGCACAGGCTTTCTAGCTTCCACTGCTGACCTTTGGGCCTTCCTAGAGTGGATCCATAAAACAGACTAGCATGAGTCCTTGTCTTGGACTCTAGGCCTCTAGCTGGAATTGTAGGGGACAATCATGGACTCTAGGTTTTCAGCTGGACTCACGCAGGTTCTCGCCTTGGGATCCAGGCCCTCAGCTGGATTTTCTAGGTCTTTGGTGTTGTGGACAGATTTCCCGCACTTTCTTGTACTTAATTCTGGGTAACCATCATAAAACAATGTAATTTGTGTCCTGTATGCAACTGTCCTTGCAACCTGTGACTACACTTCAGTGCTGCCCAGAGTATGAGGAGCCTCCCCATCCCCTGGGCGGGAACAGAACCGCAGGGTCAGGAACCAAGAATCACAGCACGAGACTGACTGCCTTTGAACACCTGGACAGCTGGAAAACCCTTTAGTAAATGCTGTGCAGGTCAGTCCTGTGCTGGCAGGAGCCAAACAGAAAAGGAAGAAAAGGGTATGGATTCTCAGTCTTGCTGCAGATGAACCTGGGCAGGAAATAGAAAAAGTAATTAATCTCCCTCCAAGTTCCTCGACTTGCCTGTGAGTCCAAAACTAAACAGTGGAAGTGGTGCTGCCAGGAAGAGCTTTGCGGGGGAGAGAAGGAGAGGGCACCGCTTGCCAGGGCGGAAAGGGGAAGCAAGGCCGGGAAGCTCTGTCCCAAGCCTGCAGTCTGCGGGCTGGGAGCACCTGGTTCCTGGGAGAAGCAGAACAATAATCCTTTCTATTCACTCGCACAGAGCTTGTAGTTTTCAAAAGCTTTCGCGCAGTCTCATGTATGTTGATAGTAACCCTGCAGGATAATTAGAAGCCGAAGATGCTGAGCTTGGGAGTCAGTAAGCAGGGTTCTAACAAGGGTCAGGCCCGTGAAGGGCGCAAGAGACACCGCATCACCGCGGGCAGAGGCTGCACCTGGGCGTTTGAACGCCGCCGTCCCTTGGTTAACATATGCTCGGGGCCAAGCTGGGAAGGGAAACTGACAAGGTCCAAAGGAACATGAATCAGGCTTTCTGCCACTCCGCGGTGACGCGGGGCGCAGGAGCGGATGACTCAGCTCAGGCGTTTCCCTTTTGCAACAATAGTGAGCCCCGGAGAACCAGGGAGCCGCCTTCCTCTCCCACGCGGCGGGGTCCGCAGGATGCAATCACGCAGGCTCTTCCACAGGGTGGCACACACACGGGCAAGCGAGCAGACAGGAGGCTGTCAGGCTGGCTTCTGCGGGGCTTCTGCGGGGTGTTCAGGGACATTTACATTCCCGGCGGGTCCATTTAGAAAATAATGCGGTGATATACAAAGGAAATAAAAAGCCTCACGGTCTTCTCCACCTCTGCCCTTGCAGTCTGGCTTGCAACCAGGAACACACACACACACACACACACACACACACACACACACACTAGCTGTTATTTGAAATAAACAGTATTAACCTAACCATATCATTCTGTTTTGTTTTGTTTTGTTTTGAGATAGGCTCATGCTATGTAGTGCAGGCTGACCATGATCTCTGGGTGACCCTCTTGCCTCAGCCTCCGGGTTAGCCCCCAGGGCTAACCATATCATCCTACAACTTGCTTTTCTTAAAGTTTGTATACATGCACCTCATTTTTTTCTATTGACTACATTGTTACAAAAGACTGAGCAATATTCATTGGTAGGAATTTTTAAATTTCATGTCACATCTTTTTTTTTTTTTCAATTTTGTTTGTTTGTTTGTTTGTGAGACAGGGTCTCTCTATATACCCCAGGCTGGCCTCAAATACATAGGGATCCCCCTGCCTCAGCCTCCCGAGTGCTGGGATGACAGGGATGTGCTCCAGGCTCTATGTCTACTTCTTTAAATGTATGAAAGTAATGATTGCACGTGTTTAAAAGCCCAGACTGTACAGAGGGGGCTGAAAGGAGAAATAAAAAATCACCCACCACCCATCTGATCCGCCCCCCCCACCACACCACTTCCACCCACCGCGTGGAAGCTTTATGAAGTCGCTGTTAGAAGTTCTATTGTTGCTTCCCACTGAATATACTTAAAACATATTTACAGACCTCTCTCTCTCGCTCGCTTGTTCTCTGTCTTATTTTTTAAGATTTTTAAATTTTTGAGACAGGGTATTTCTCTGTAAGCAGACTGGCCTCAAACTCAATATTTAGCAAAAGCTGGTTTCAAACTTACAGTAAACCCTCCTGCCTCAGCCTCCCCAGTGCTTGGCTTACAGACTTGCACCCCCAGCCCGGCCTACAAATCTCTTGTCTTGCCAACTATAGTTATTGTCTGTTGACTCGGTCCAATGAAAAATGAGGATCATCTGAGTTAAGCTGGTCCAATCAACCCAGAACATTATCATTCAGTTCGGAACGTTCCCCAGGTACTGTTAAAAATGAGTCATTTTTGTTGTGGTGACACGGAGGCTGCTAAAAACACTTTGAGGACACAAATAGGTCATTTGAGTAATAACTTGGGTTAGATCCAGAAGGGCCCCAGCATGTGAAATTCCGCAGTTTACACCATACGGTGGCCCTTTTTTTAATTTTTATTTTATTTTATTTTTTGAGACAAGGTCTCACTGTGCAGCCCACGCTGGCCTCAAACTCGCTGCACCCCTTCTGCCTCAGCCTCCCAAATGCGGGCGTTACAAGTGTGTGCCATCACGCCTGCCCCATGACCCCTCTGCCCAGAGCTCTGTGACTGAGACAACATTCTCGAACCTCTCTGCAACCCGGTTTACCATCTCTTCTGTTAGAAATAACCACCTCAGAGCTCTGAAAGCACATCAGATTAAACATGCCCCAGAAGCCATTTGCAGACCACAGAGGTGCTTTTGCTAATTTCACCGCCGCCCTCCCAGGCTGTGCTGCTACTTTCTTCCAGCCTCCAAGCCATCTGCTGGATCTGAGGCCAGAGCGGAGGCCAAACCAGCTCAAAGAGCAGGCAGGTGGCTGACTTGTCACGTATACCAAGAATGAGCCTCCCTAAAGCGGCACGGTGGTACACGCCTGTGATCTCAGCACTCAGGAGGCTGAGGCAGGAGGGTCACCCAGAGTTTGAAGCCAGCCGTGGCCTACACAGTGAGACCCTGTCTCAAAAAGCAATGCTAGAAATAAAGTGACAGCAGTAGCTGCAAGCTGGGGAAATGCGTACCTATTGGCACTGAAGACCCCACTCCCTGCCTGGAATGGGACTGCCAGGCCTGGCACGGGGCCGGAGGGCGCTGGGAGAAGGTATGGTCGCTGGCGTCAGACAGCTAAGCTGAGGCAGGACCTGGAGCAGGAGAAGAGCAGCAGAGAGAGGAGCTGCTGCTGCCACTGGGACGTAGCTCACAGCTCTGGACGCCCCTCCGTCAGCCTGTCCTTCTGCCATGACAGGACATGGCACCGCCTGCCTCCCACCATCTCCCACTGCGGAGTCTGCTGGACGGAGTGTTGCCCTCTCTCCTCCAGCCTCTTGGACTGACTGCAAGAAACCTGTGCTTTATAAATCACCCCACCCAGGGCCCGGTGTTGTGGCACTTACCTATAATTCCAGTACTTGGGAGGCTGAGGCAGGAGAATCACTGTGTTGAGCCCAGCCTGGGAATGTATATCAAGACCCAGTTTCAAAAATGGAACAAGACCAAACACTCCACTTTGTGAGGGCGCTTCTGCCTGAACACGTTCTTCCTCACATACACAAGTCCACTGCACACTACACACATGCCAGAGCACACGTGCAAAAGGAGAGAAGCTGGGTGTGGTGTGCACGCCTGTGCTCCCACCGCTAGGGAGGCCAAGGCAGGAGGATCATCCTGAGGTCAAGACCAGAGTGAAATATGTAGTGAGACCTGTCTCACCAAAAAATGAAACAAAAATGGGAGAAAAATCAAGTCAAACTCTTCTATGCAATAAAATAATTTTTTATTGTAATTCAGAGTTTTGCTTTGTTAGTTGAGACAGAGTCTCACTATGTAGTCCAGGCTGGCCTCAAACTCAGGGCCATCCTCCTGCCTCAGCCTCCCAGGTGCTAGGATGACAGCATGCACCACCATGCCTAGCCCAGTTCTGGCGGGCTACGGAGATGAGTGTTTGCCGTCTACACAAAGAACACAAAATTCAAAGGCGATGTCTATGCTGGAATTGACTTTGATGTGTAAATGAGAAATCAGAGAACTGGGGAAACACCAGCTTGTCAGGAAGGGCACTGAAAACCCGGTGTACCACAAGGAGAGGCCACGTTTCTCACCGGGCACCCCCACTCCTGCACTCAAGGGTCACACTCTGCCATGCCCCTGGCCAGGGCTCTGTGTCCACAGCAATTCCCTCCCCTCAGTCTTGTTCACCCCCGTCTTCCCAACCCTGCCTCATCCCTGCTCCGGTAAGATGCCTCTCCACTAACTCCCCAATGCTTTATTTTCAAAAACTAAAGACAGGACCGGGCATGGGGGTACACACCAGTAGTCTCAGCACTCAGGAGGCTGAGGCAGGAGGACCACTAAGAATTGACTGGCTTGGGCTATGTAGCAAGGCGCTGTCTCAAAAAAGAAAAAAAAATAACAAAATTACAAAATGAGACAAAAATACAAATAGCCAATGGTGTCATCTAGACTTCGGATGCCTTGGGGGCTGCTGTAGCCAGGGAGAGCAAGTACATACAGGACACAGAATTTATAATACTATTTTATGATGGTCACCCCGAGTTAAATACAAGAAAGTGCAGGAAATCTTTCCACAACACTAAGAACCTAGGAAATTCAGCCAAGGGCCTGGATCCCACAGCAATGTCCTCCGCGAGTCCCGATGAAGACCTAGAGTCCAAAACAGGGCCTCCCACAAGTCCACCCGGAGGTCTAGCGCGCGTGACAAGGACTCTCGCCAGTCGGTTTTACGGATCTGCACTGGGGAGGCCCAAAGGTCAGCGGTGGAAGCCAGAAAGTCTGCGCCAGAGGGCGAAGGATCTGTGCCAGTAGGTTGAGGGTTCTGCACTGGAGCCGGGAAGCGATGCTCAAAGCAAGGACCAGGGCTGCCCCAAAAAGTACCCCAGCCATCCTCAGCCACAGCCAGGTCCCAGTCTCCTCTGACACTGAGGACAGCTGAGGTCCTAGCAGGAGGCCAATGTGACAAGCTTCTCCTGGAGATTGAACAGTACCATCTTCCCCTCCGGAGCCAGGAAGCGGTGCTCAGTGTAAGGACCAGGGCTCCCCCAAAGGAACTGCAGCCACTCTCAGGGACAAGGGCCTGAGCTCCTCCGATGAGATCGGCTGAGTTCATATCAGGGGAGCCAGCATGACGAGCTCCTCCAATGACACTTGGGGAACCCACAACACCTCACTCTTCCTCTCCAGGTCTCCTTTGTGCTGGCAAATTTCCCCAGGTGGACCATCTATACTCAGCACATGCTGATTTAATTCAGCTGGTGTTAAACTCACCACCAGTTTTTAATCCCTAACAGGGGCAGAGCAGCCTTAGAACTGGCCTAGAGTTGAGCAGATAAAGGAGCCGTGACTTCAAATTTCAAGCTGGAAACTGTGCAGCCAATCACCTGTGGGCAGAGCCCCAACCAATTCTGCGGGGCCACAACTCTTGGAAACTGCGCTGAAGTCAGGGGAGCAGGGAAAGGTGGAGACACAACATCTCCACTTTGAAGGGCCCAGACATTTTATTTATTTATTTATAACTTGTTTTTTGAGACAGGATTTCCCTATGTAGTGCAGGCTGCCCTCGAATTCACTATGCATGTAGCATGGTGATCCTCCTGCCTCAGCCTCCCAAGTGCTGGGATTACTGGCATGTACTATCACACCCGGCTTGCCCAAGGTACTGTAGCAGGGGTCAGTAGGCGGCTTGGGCCACCAGCAGCAGAGCGGTATTGAGCTAGGAGATTAGAGCATGGCAGAGCTGGCTGGAGAAGCAGGCGTGGCCTGTTCATGACAAGACCCTGGACGCATGCCCAGGACAGACCCTAAAGCCCAGGACTTCTCTGGAAAACTTATTTTTTGTAGGGGGAGGAGTTGAGGCAAGGTTTCACTATGTAGCTTAGGCTGGCCTTGAGCTCATGGTGATCCTCCTGCCTCAGCCTCCCAAGCGCTGGGATTACAGGTGTGCACCACCACACCCGAATACTCTGGAATACGTTAGCAGGTTTGCAGTAGGATGCCCAGGCCTGACATCAGCCTGGCACCACCTCTTAGGACCCGGATGTAGACGTTCTTGCAGGTTTCCTCGAGATTTGGACCACATAAAGGGAGGGAGCTGCGAGCTGCGAAGGGCTTGCCATCTGTCTGTCTGTCTGTCTGTCTGTCTTTGCATGTCCTGCTTCCTCCGGAGTGTCCTCTTGTCACCTCTCTCCTTTTACTCAGCCCCAGCTCCCTCTGCTGAGCCAGTTTCTCTTTCGCTCTTCAGTTTATCTCGAATCAGCATGGCCGCTGCTTTTGGCTCATTTTGTTCACTTCGCTGAGATTCTGGATCCGACTGCAGAAGGAGAGGTGAGATTCCAGAGTTGGGTGGCACGCAGAGGAGGGGGCTGTGGGGCCAGCATGTGGGTGAAGTCCGCCCGGAGCCTTCCTGGCATTTGGGGAGGTGAAAGTGGAGGGAGCTGAGCAGAGCCCCCGTGTTGAGGTGTTGGTGCCAAGCGGGTGCTCTGCTTTCCACAGTTTTTAATGGTTGGAAAAAATACTGGGCATGGTGGTGCACGCCTGTTATCCCAGCACTTGGGAGGCTGAGGCAGGAGGGTCACTGTGGTTTGAGGCCGGCCTGAACTACATAGAAAACCCTGTCTCAAAAAGCCAAGAAAAACAAACAAACAAACAAACAAAAAACTAGAATGGAAACTGTTAGGTCCGCCCGCCTGGGAGACGGCACAATCATCACGGCAGGGATTCAAAGCTGTGCCATGATGATGCACACCTCCTCCTTCCCAGAAGCCCCCATGGCTTCTCCCTCCCAAAAGTCTGCCAAAGCGCAGGAATGTAAAGGTTTACCCAACCCCCTGCACTCTCACAAAATAAATCAGCTCACACCCGCCCCCAGAGCCCTCCCCATCAGAGGCTCTATCAGGCAGAAGCTGCCTTTGTCTGAGGGGGAGCCGCCACAGCCTTCTCTGTGGTGACTCCCTCCGTGCCCTCCCGGCTTATTAAACTCTTTTCTAATCCACTCGCCTCCTCTCTGTAATATTCTGCACTGCTTTAGATTGAGAACAAGTCACTCGATCAGTTGGTGCCATTGACTTCAGCGGTTGGAGGCTGTGTGTCTCCTGGGGGGTCTGTTCCCCACTCTGAGCCCCCGTCTGGCCTATGGACCTTTCCTCTCTCCTCCTCCTCCTCCTCCTCTTCCTCCTCTCTCTCTCTCTGTCTCTCTCTCTCTCTCTCTCTCTCTCTCTCTCTCTCTCTCTCTCTCTCTGGGACTCGGGACTCTGTTTCTAGCCAACATCCAACACCGGCCTTCATCTCGTCAGGTCCAAGGTGAACCTCCCCCTCTTGGGACTTGGGGTACCTGTCCAAAATTGTGACCACATCAGGACATCCCCCTGCTACTCTACACCCCTCTGGGGACCTCTACATCCTTGGGGACCCCACATGCCTCTCTGGTGACGACCAGAAAGTTCATTGTTGGGACTACACTAGTACTATGTCCTTTTCAGGCCTCCCTGTGCCTACTCTGGTGAGGACTGGGGAAGTCATCGTGGGGACGATGCTACCACTGGTTGTGCCTCACTGGAGGTGACCATTCTCCGCTGATTCACAGCCCTCCCAGCCCCCACCTCACCTTCCCAATTGGAACACATGGGTAATAATCGATCATTACCCGGCAAAACCACTCCTCTGGGCTACACAGGGGCTGAAACCCTCAGGCCAAACACAGGCTAACATTAAGAGATTTATGCAACTTTTCTACTGAAATGGCGAGCGGGGCTAGATACCTGATGTCCAGCTGCGGGCACGCCCTGACCTATTCCAAACCTGCAAGGCCTCCCGAATTCTTTTGACTCACTTCCCGGCTCCTCCTCCTTTATCAGCTCCTCCCTTCTTCTTTCTTGTTTCTCAGACCTGATAGATAAAATACCTCCACCCCCTATAGCCATAACTCACACAGAGGCCTCCTCCTCTCTCTCCCTCCTTATCTCAGAGTTACTCTCAGAAGCCTGCAGCCCTGTGAGCTCCTCCTCTGTCCCCCACTCTGACCCCTGCTCTCTCCCCTGCCCGTCTCCTTGACCCCGAGGTTCTCCTGAACTCTCATTTCATTTCCCAAGCAGCACCAAACCTTCAGACTAAACTCAAAACATCAGACCTTGGTCCTCAGTCCCCTCAAGGAGACTTCTTACATATGGCTTCCCATGTCTTCAGTGGTAGACAATGACCTTAAAAAGGTTACATTCCAGGACGGCCATAAAAAAAGTTGCATTCCAGGCTGAAACTCTAAGGCCGATTCATGGCTACAGCAGCTACAGCCGCAGTGAGCGGCGTCTGGGCTCCAGATAAAACAAAGGCCGGAGAAAAGTCTCCAAGCCCCAACCCCTCCATCACGCTCCAAGTGAGGCAGAAAAAACGACACTGGACACGAGCCTGCCCTGACCTGTGACCACCACTGGGAACCGGTCCCATCTCCAACCAAGAGGCCACTGGAAGTGCGCATCCTGTCCCCAGAGAGTGGGTAAGTCATCACCTTCCCGCCCTCACGGGAGAGGACACCGCCGCCTGGACTCATCGCCGGCTGACCTGCTGGGCATCGCCACTGGGGAGGACTGATGGGTCTCTCAGCGCCCTGAGTCTCGCTGGATACCTCAGGCAAAGCCTTCTCTCTCCTTGATGATACGGAGCCACCCGTGATGTCCTTCCTGAGGTTTAAGGCCGATGTTCCAGGTCTGCAGTCTCCATTGTGGGAATTGATAGCCAAGGTACACAGACTCCAAACCCTGTCCTTACACAGCTGTCTTGTTATCCCAACCTTCCTGTACCTCTTTTTGATAAAAAATTCTACTCCAAAAACTCAGTTTCTCTTAGACTCTCTCCCTCTCCCCACAGCTCTCCTGCTCCACCATCACAGCCACTGACTCGGTCCCTCCCTTCCCTCCTGCCTCAGCGAAACTACATCCAAGACCCCTCCAATCCCACTCCAACGCCACCCACACTGCTCCACTGCTAATTCACCTCAAACTCCCCTCAGTCCTGCCTTCTCTTCCCCAACACCCAGTTGCCCCTAAACATCAACAGGGACTCAAACCTATTATCTGCCACCTGTGAACTAGTGAGTTTCTAAAAGTCACTCACTCACCTGATGACACCCCTGTTCTCCCTGTCCTCAGATCCAAGGCTCCTATCACCTAATCCAAGATCCCCGAGCTGTCATCAGGTCAGTAACCCAATTCACCCGGTGGTGCCAAACCCTCACCCTGCACTGTCTCATATTCCTCCACATACGTCTCACTTTCCTGTATTAGACTTAAAAATACCCTTTTCTATTCCTTACATCCACATGCCAAGAGCTTTTCATGTTGACATGAATGGATTCGGACACTTTTCAGTCCACTCAACTAACATAGACAGTGCTGCCCCAGGAATTCAGAGACAGCCCCCACTTCTGTAGCCAAGCCTCAGCCAGTGATCTTGTAACTATAAATCTACAAGCTGGTCCACTCATCCGATACATAGGTGACTTCTACTCTGCCCCCCTCCTGTGCCACAACAACACAACCCACAGCTGCCTCACCCAGCTTTCTCTGTAGTGGAAGATGCAAGGCCTCTCGCTCCAAAGCTCACATCACCTCACCAAAGGTCAGATTCTTAGGCCTCGTGCTTACGCTCACCACACGGTCCATAACCTCTGACCACAAGACTCCTCTGTGACTTACAGACACCGATCACAAAACAATGAGTATTATCCTTCTTAGACCTATCAAACTTTTTTCACCTCTGGATCCCCAACTTTGCTTCCTTGGTTCAGCCACTATGCCAAGCCTCGAAAGGGCCTCTTTCAGAACCTCTAGACCCCACTATGCCAATGGACACGCCCTTCACAAAGCTTAAGGAGGCCTCCTTAGAGCCGCTGCACTCGCACTTCCCAATCCTACCGTACCCTTTATTCTATCCACTACGACAGATAAAGATAATTCGGTGGGGGAATTGGGACACAGTAAAAGACTGAATTCCAAGCCACAGCCAGTCCTGAAACAGCCACAGTGAGAGGACCGCCTCCCTGCCTTCGGGCACAGCAGCGGCAGCCCTCCTGACACAGGAAGCCAAGAGGTTCGCTTTAGGACAGACAATCACAGTCTACTCACCACACCGTCCAGTCAATCTAATTTCTCACAAGACACTCCCAGCTCTAATGACCCCATCACAGCGACAACAAGTACATCTAACTGCAGTACAAGACCCGGTGTCACAGTCTCAAGCAGCAACACCTGCAATCCAGCCACCCTGTTGCCCCCTCCTCCCACAGATACAGAGGTCAGCCCTCTACATGACTGCACAGGTGTCCTCCAGGTCACTCACGCTTCCTTCCCACCTATGCGTGATTCTCCTCTCTCTACTCCTCCCTCAAGCCCCTACAAAACTCCGAACTCTCCCCAGGTCACCCACTCAGTTAAGCCCCTTTCAGTTTATGTACAGTAGACTGTTCGTCTTACAAAACCTGCCTTCACCTTCTAATCTTCCTCCCTTAGCTGACTACATTCTGGTTCTCTAGTTCTCCTGACACCTTCTTCAACAATATGTAGATCTGTGCCTCCCTCAACCCTCCGAGGGACACACACCAGATCCTCCTTTATCTCCAGGAGACTTCATCTATATTAAATTCCTAAGCCCACAGGTTCAACTTCAACTCTTCAACCTAAGTAAAACGGACCTCACCTTCTACACCTTGGGGCTCCAACTGCAGTAAAGATAGAGGGATTCCCATGCTGGCTTCACATCACCCAGATGCAGAGATACCATCTGCTGCCCGGTAATCTGGATCCCAAATACATGAAAGAGACTTTATGGACCTCACTTCCAGTAGCTCCCACCCACCTCTGATTAACACAATACAAACACCAATGCTTTGCTGCCCTACCTGGTTTTGGTCAATATATGGCTCTACACATCTCTTCCTCCCCTAAGTGCTCTAACACTGTGCTCCAAAACATGCACGGTTCTCCAAAGGCTTACAGTGATCACACTCTTCACATGAATAATCTTACTGTTTACATTCCTCAATTGCCTCAGTCAACATGCTAGGAGGCTTCCTCCTCTGCCTCAGTGTATCCCTTCACCCAACCCTACATAAAAAGGCCAACCTACCTGTCCCTCAACAGAATAATTGTTGTCTGTGGACATAGGGCCAACACATCTTCCCTCCCTACAGCAGGGATCATACACAGTGGCTATAATAATACCACAAATCACTTTACACACTCATTCACAAGTTCTACACCAACATCTACGAGGCCTACCTCGTCACCCTGTCACACGTAGAGTGGCCACAGCACCTATTGTGGCTATTTGCTGCCATCGGTCTGGGAGCAGGAGATTAAAACACCAGCCTCACATACTACTATCAGATATCACATGGCTTAAAAACAGTGATAAAGTCAGGTTTGCAAAATGTTAGTTCACTCCAAGATCAAATACACTCAATGGCCACAGTGGTTCTCCAACAAGGAAGTACACTCAGTATTCTCACAGCAGAAAAAGGGGGATACCATGCCATGCTGGGAGAAGAATGCTGCTACTTTGTCAACCAATCAGGTACAGTAAAAGATCAGGTACAAAAACTAAAAAATTAGCAGCTGATATACGAGAGAGACAATATTTTCCAAAAGCCACCCCTTGGTCTCCATGGTGGGATTCCCTGGGGTCCTGGGCTCCTGTTCTAAAGCCCATTAAGGGTCCCATAATTACCATATTAGTTTTTTGCTTGTTGCTCCCTGTACCTTTAGGCTCCTCTTGCGATTTGTCCAAGCCAGAATACAGGTGTTCACTACCAAAGAAATCCTACTACTGAGTGACATCACTACCTCACAAGCTTAGATGAAACGGATCCCTCAATCCCATTCTCTTCTACTCTAGGCCCCAGCAACAACCCCCCTCTCAGCAGGAAGCAGCCAGAGAGACTCCACAGCACCCCCTAACACCAAAGAAATGGGAATGTTAGGTCCGCCCACCTGAGAGACAGCACAATCATCACAGCAGGTGTGCCATGATGATGCACACCTCCTCCTTCCCAGAAGCTCCTATGGCTTCTCCCTCCCAAAAGTCTGCCAAAGCGCAGGAATGTAAAGGTTTACCCAACCCCCTGCACTCTCACAAAATAAATCAGCTCACACCAGCCCCCAGAGCCCTCCCCATCAGAGGCTCTATCAGGCAGAAGCTGCCTTTGTCTGAGGGGGAGCCGCCACAGCCTTCTCTGTGGTGACCCCTCCGTGCCCTCCCAGCTTATTAAACTCTTTTCTAATCCACTCGCCTCCTCTCTGTAATATTCTGCGCTGCTCTAGATTGAGAACAAATCACTCGATCAGAAACTAATATTATATGACAAGGGAAAATCAGCCAGAATTCACATTCTGTCTCCTATGAATATGGTTTCCCGGGAACACGGCCACCTCCTGGGGTGACCGTCGCCTACAGCTGCCTTCACACCACACTGATAGTCACCCACGTGTACACCTGGCCACGGAGGCGCAGCGGCCGTTGTCCGTTATCCGGCCTTTTCCTCCCCAGTGGGACTGGTCAGGACAGCCTGGGATCTAACCGTTGATCAGACGTGAGCTTTCACGGGAGCAAGTGCGAGTTAATGCACTCTGGGACAGAAATGTCCAAACTACCTACAAAATAGGACTCAACTTGGAGGTCACAGCACACTACTAAACCCAGCGGAGGGCCCAGGAGCTGTGGGGCAGGAAGTGCATTTCTTGCCTTGATTTTAACCCATTGGCACACAATGGAAGGGCCTGGTTATCTGCAGACTTCACCTAAAGGGAGCTGGAGGGGGTTTCCAGAAAGACTAGACTAAAAGCAACAGAAAATAAGAAGACATTAATTTGTTCTTACACTTTAAAAGTTAGCTGCCGATAGCCAAGGACTAGCAGATACCATTTCCCCAAAAATAAGACCTAGCTGGAAAATGACCAGCCTTGAAAACTAGAGGTCAAAATCCATCCCCGCCAGCCTGTCTTCACCTCACCTGCCTTCCAGGGTAAACCCACCCCGAGAAAGCGAGCGCAGGTCAGTAGGCTGGGCTGACCGGGCTGGGCTGTGTATCGCTGGTGTTCAAGGCTGATCATTTTCCCTCTAGGTCTTATTTTGTGGGGAAAGAGGGCAGGTGTAGCCTCAGTGCTTGGAAGGCTGAGGCAGGAGGATCACTTTGACACAGGCGATTAGAGTGGCAAACTGGCTGGGTGAGTGGGGCTAACCTGTCAATCACAGAGGCCCTGGACACTCGGAAGAACCATTCCAAGCCCTGCACCAACTAGAACATGCTGTCTTCACTTCTTGTGGTATGAGATGAAGCAAGTTTGTGATAGGACGACCAAAACCTGGTGCAGGGAACAAAAGACAGGGTAGGGGTGCTGCGCTGTCCCCCGGGAGCTGCTGTGTACACAGCGCGTGGGACTTCTTCGTAACTGGTCCGCTGCAGAGGGTGCTATGTTCCCTTCTTTAATAAATGCAAAGCTTCTCAACCTTCTGTGCTTGTCTTATCCACCTCTTTGCTCAGGATGAGAAGAACCTGGAAAGATTCTCCAGACAGGGCCCACAGCACCCCAGAAACCCCGATAACAACTTGAGAGTGAGAGTTCAAGGGCAGCCTGAACAGCATAGCAAGACCGTGTGAGGGAGGGAAAGAAAGAAAAAGAAAGAATGAGACGGAGAGAAGAGGGAGGGAGGCAGGGAGGGATAGACGCCGCTCAGCAGTGCAGGTCTCCACGGCCTGCATGTGACCGAGGAAGTGATCTGTGACAAAGCTGAGACTCAGCCTGTGATGTCAGTGCAGGGCTGGGAGCGGGATGTCACCGGGCTTCTACTATAAGGCTATGAGGGCAGTTCTCACCAGGCTTGGTGACTCACGCCTATGATCTCGGCACTCAGGAGGCTGAGGCAGGAGGATCGCCACAAGTTCCAGGCCAGCCCAAATTACATAACGAGACCCTGTCTCAAAAAGACAAAAGCAAATAAATAAAATAAGGGAGCAGACTGAGAGGGTTCAAAGATTGTTTTAAGTAAAACATCTTAGCCCACTCATATAAAAAAAAAAAAAAGACATAAACCCAGGCCCCGGCTTCCACTTGTAAAATAGGCCCTTATGGTTCTGTGGATGGGTCACCCACCCCACCGCCAAATCAAAACCAAGATGGAACTCAAGAGATTCCAGATTTCCACTACCAAAAAGATATAAATACTCCCAGCAAAAACTAACCCAGGGCTGGGGATATAGCTCAGTAGCACAGGGCCCACTTGGTCAGTGCAAGATCATGAGTTCAAGCCCCGGTACAAAAAAAAAAAAAAAACACCAAAAAAACCTGTAACCCACCAAGCATGGTGTATGCCTGCAATCCCAGCACTTGGGAGCCTGAGGCAGAAGAATCTCCAAGAGTTTGAGGTCAGCTGTGGCTACATAGCGAGACTGTCTCAAAAAGACCAAAAACAAACAAAATTAAGCAAAACTGTCACCTGCCTCTTACATGAGGGCCTGCACTGTTCCTTTGACTGTGTGTTTTTCTCTGTGTTTCATCCTGAACATTCATTTTTGTGACGGAAATCAATGAACCTACAGACCGTCCCATACATGGGGTGAGTCAAGGTTGCTCACTTCCGCTTTTGAGACCTCTTTGGGCTCTGTTCCCCAGGGATAATTAAGATGTTGATCACAGCAATGAATGACTCAGTTTCTAGGACTGTCATTTAGCATGCCTTGGTTTGCCTGATATGATTCACACCTGCAGTGCCATGGATGCCTTTTTTTCTTTTTCTTTTTTGTCCTGACCTTGAACTTACTATGGAGCCCAGGCTGGCCTTGAACTCATAGCGAGCTTCCTGCTTCAGCCTCCTGAGGGCAGGGATTACAGGCGTGCACCACCACGCCCAACCTGAGTTCTTCCACTTCAATGTAACAAGAGTCATTGGCAGACTTTCCCCATCTACTGCAAGCCTCAAAACAACAATAGGTGACATTTTCTCTTCACCTGGCAAAGGCTCTGCCAATATTGGGGTTCCAGAATCTCCGCCTGGGTAAACTCATCCCAGTAAAGGGAAAACCCTCAAGAGGCAGAAGACCTCTAGCCACCAGCAGACCAGGCCTGGCCCCTGCAGACAGGCTGCACCCTAAGGACAATGGGCCTCTTATCTTGCAGCTGCTGTCCAGAATTTATGGAGCTGTCTTTTCCGGGGTGAGGGGTTAGGCTGGGAGGAGCCAGGGGTCAGGGAAGGGACTCCCAAGACAGTGGGGTCCTCGTGGCTGGAGCTACACCTCGAATCCAGAGAGTCTGAGTATTTTTTCTGTGTCTACCATGAGGATTAACACTCTCCGAACTTTTCCTTTAAGCCTTGTCAGTGAGCAGAACATAGATTATTAACCACAAAGAAGAAAACAAACTTTGTTGGTCAGTATAAAATAGCTGTGTTAATTATAGTAACTCATGTCTGATCACTACCTGACAGGGAGATTCCTAAGTATTATCACGCAGTGTGAATCACACCAAGGTCTAAAACCATTAAAGGAAACTTGGGTTGGGTTTTGTCCTAGGTGGTTTCTTGGGCTGTTTTCTTTCTTTTTTTTTTTTTTTTTTGGTTTTGATTCCTTGTGTTTTGTTCCAGGGATGGTAGGAGGTTAAACAGCAGTTGAACTTGTTAAATTTCATTCTGGGAAAACCCACAGAAAGATATTTTTCTGGGGGAAAAATTAATGCTATCTTTATCTACAGGGAATTCTGGGAAAAGCTGGAGGCATTTTTGCAGATTTTAATCTAACTAATCCTCACAGTAACCCTGGGGGTAAACCCATACAATTACACAATAGACTTCATTGTTTAAAGAAGTTCCCAAAAGAGTCACTTTGTTTGCTGTTGTTTCTTGGTGCTGGCTTAATTCATAAATGTTATAATGTTGTTTGAAACAGACCTGGGATAATCAAAAAACTATTAGTAAGTCAGTATGGGTTGTTACTTATGGGATAGATTAATCTCACCACTGAAAATATCTTACAAATGACCTTAACACACCAGCTCCAAAGGGAAAGAAACTGTCCTCTTCCCAGCTGTAGCCAGGTAAGTTAGAGCAATCTATAGGCCTGCTAACCTTAATTTTGTTTTAAGAGTAGGAAAATTTATTGGGGTAAAGGAATAGGGAATAGGAACAGCTCCTGAGAGCCTGGAGGGGTTCGGAAGGGGCTGTCCTGCACACTTTCTTTAAAAACTAAGGGAAGCAAAACCAAAGGCAGGAAAACAGTATGAGCGCTACAGGTTGGTTTCCTGACCTGGGACAGCCTCCCTCTCTCTTCTCCCTGTCCTAGAAAGGGGCACAACTCTAACTCTCATCCGTGCTGGGCCCTTCCCTTCAGCTACCTGGCTGCCCTGTCCAGTGGAGCCACCCGGAGCAGGGAGAATCAGTGCTGGTCACCATAGCTGGGTATCACATCACTGACCTCCTTTTGCCAGGAATGTTCGGAGGGACCCTCCAGCAGCCACATGTTCCACGGAGAAAACAGTGCTCTCTCGGTGTTTCTCTCTCATCTTTTTTCTGTCTGTCTGTCTGTCTGTCTGTCTCTGTCTCTCTCCCTCGGTGGGGATTCACAGCACTAGAAATACCTTTTCCCTTATTTCCCTGAACATGAACCAGCCTTCTCATTCCCCCCCGCCCCCCGCAACTCCTTTCCAGGAGTGATGTTCAGGGTGACACCAAGGTCACCAGCAGCTGGACCCGGGCTCTCGCTCCGTGCTTCGGGAGTCCAGGCACAGAGATGGTGACCAACTAGAGCTCTGAGTCTAGCTCCTGCTCGGTTTGCCAGCTGCGCCACCCTGGCCCGCCGAGAGACACTTAATCTCTGGGACATCTTCCTAAAAATAATAGCTGAGCATTTGCTATGTGCCAGGATCTGGGATGCTAAGTTTTCCATGCTACGCATGCATTATTTCTCTTTTTTTTCTTTCTTCTTTCTTTTGGGTTTTTAAATGTGTTTTGTTTTTGGAGACAAAGTCTTATCTGTAATTCATGCTGGCCTTGAACTCACTATGTAGCCGAGGCTGGCCTTGAACTCCCAGCAATCCCCCTGCCTCAGCTTCCCAAGTGCTGGGATTACAAGCGTGCACCACCACACCCGGCCACTTGTGTCATTTTACTTAAGTCTTTAGCTGAGCCTCATGAAGCAGGCACTATTATTATCCCATTTCTTAGGCAAGAAAGCAGAAGCACAGCCAGGTGCAATGGTGCATGTCTATAATTCCGGTACTCAGGAGGCTGAGGCAGGAGGATCAGCAAGAGTTCAGTAACCACCTGGGCTACATAGTGAGTTCAAGGCCTGCATGAACTACATAGTGAGAGAGTCTCAAAAACACCAGAACAAGAAGAAAGCAAGCAAGCAAGCAAGCAAGCAAGCAAGCAAGCAAGCAAGCAAGCACAGAGGTCAAATAGCTTGTGAGAGACCATCAGAGATGGACGGGGAAGCCAGGCTTCGAACACAAGCAGTCTGACTCTAAGCGATTTTACTCTCTCCCTCCTTCCCCCCGTGTTGCCAGGATTAAATGGGCTTAATGTCACTCAGGTGTCCACATGGTGCCAGCTGTGCACACGGCCTTAAGGAAAGGTTAGCTGTGCTGTTCTAGCAGCACTGTCATTTTTTTCCCAGGAGCAGCCTGGCCTAGGAAACAGACTCGGTCAAGCTTAGCCACCGCATGTGTCGTTCAGCGTGATGAGCAGACCTCTGCGAGGGCCTGGCCATCTGCACACCATGAGTCACCTAGAGGAGATGGGCAGGTGGAGGTGCGCTTGCCCCCTGCTTGCAAAACTGTTCTCCGGGATAGAGGAGTGTGAAGCTTCCTAAAGAGGCATGCAAGCCCTGGGCAGCAGGGGCGCAGGCGGAGTGGGGTAGAAGTGGGTCACGTTTCAGAACCTCCCCAGTCTATTGTTCTCAACTCTGAATGTGTGGAAATCAGGTTGTGAATGGTGGGTACATTCCAAGCTGACCCATGGAAGTCTATCTGACCCCTTTTAAAGCTCAGTGAGGAAAATCACACTGCCAACCAAAGGGCGTGCCGAAAGCAGAGCGAAGCCTGTGTGAGAGAGGAGGAGGAGGAAGAGGAGGAAGAGGAGGAGGAGGAGGGGGAGGAGGAAGGGGAGGAGGAGGAGGAAGAGGGAAAGAAAATAGAAAGTGTCTTCTGATTTAGAGGAAAACTGACATACAGTGCATTAGTTATGTTTTGCTGTGTAATATATCATCCTAAAATCTACCATCTTAGAGCAATCTTTTCTTTCTTTCTTTCTTTCTTTCTTTCTTTCTTTCTTTCTTTTTTTTGTTTTTTTTGAGACAGTGCCTCACTGTGTAGCCCAGGCCAGCCTTGAAATAGCCTAGAATTAGCCTGGAACTCATAGCAATCCTTCTGCCTCAGCCTCCCAAATCCTGGTATTACAGGCGAGTGCCACCACACCCAGTCCTGGGCACTCAGCAATTATTATCACACAGTCTCCACATCATCTGAGAGTAACTCAGCTGGGTAATTTGGCCTAAGATTTCTTTCCAGGTTTCAACCAGCAATGCCCACGGTGAAGTCACGGAAAGGCTTTGCGAGGGCTGGGGGTACCCTCCAACCTGGCCCACATAGGCTGAAGGCTACAGTTCTGGCTCAGGGTCTTCCCTTTGGGGCTGCTGGAGACTCTGGTGACATGCTGGTTCCCCAAGTCCATGTGCTCCCAGAGCAACAATAAGGAGGGAGCTACAGTGCCATCTATGATCGGTCTCATAACCCAGTCCCCTCTTCCTGTCTATGCTTCCAGGTCACTTGCTATTACGTCCTGCACATGAGTAACAGGCAGGGAATTAAGATGCACTTCTTGAGGGCTAGAACTGGGACGGAACTTGTGAGTCTCTCAAAATCACCATCTGGCGTTTCGCTGTCCACCCTCACTATTCCGGCACCCAGGGAGACAGGTGGTAAAGGCTGGGATGCAGAAGCAAAACATTCCTCCTCCCCCTGGCCAAAAACCTTCTGTGAGTACCCAAGACAAAGCCTGCTCTTGCCTCAAGCCCTGCTTGGCTTGAAAATGTCCATCGCTTTTCCTTAAAGGAAATGTTATTTGAAGAAATCACAGTCAAGAGACTACGACCATGGTCCTAAAATGCACGCCCTATTCCTTTGTAGCTGTTTAGTAGACGTAAGTAGTAAAAATACAATAAGTAAATAACTCCCAACAATCAACTCCCAAACTGAATAGACCACGACATTTGGGGCTAGGAAAGCCACGCCCAGGTAGGTGCAGTCTGTACTTGACAAGGGCCAGGGTGTCCGCTCAGGGAAGCTCTGGCCCACAGTCTTCCCTTCCGAGTTTAGGGACCGGGGTCCTGCTGTTCAGGTTCTAACTCGCTCGGTCCCTGCAGTCCCTTAGGGCATGGTGGGCATTCAACATAAGGCCTGCTGCGGTGTCCACACAGGGTCGGTGCTTCTGTGCTTGAGACAGAAGATCCTAAGGTGTCACCCGAGTTTCCAGAGGAAAGAGCTGTTTCATATGATCTTTTCATTGTGCTTTTTGTGACCCGAAACTCAGTAAGATGCAGACTATTACAAAAACGCAGCCTTAGAGCTGGGCGTGGTGGCGCACACCTGTCATCCCAGCACTCAGGAGGCTGATGTAGGAGGCTCTCCGTGAGCCCAAGGCCAGCCTGGGCTACAAAGTGGACTCAAGGCCAGCCTGAGCTGTACAGGGAGACCCTGTCTCAAAAAGACAATAAATAAAAAAATAAATATAAGAAATAAAAACGCAGCTTTCACCAACAGCAGATGAACTGTTCATGGGAAGTGAGGGGCTCGGCATGGCTGACACGGCTGTGATTGTTTGAGAGTCCTAGGGCCAAGGAAACACGCTCAAAACGTGGTCCCTAGCGCAAGGTCTACTGAACACCCAAGCCCAACCAGAAAACCCACACGAAGAAACCTTAAGACTCTGGGGGAGAGAGTTACTGTCATTGCATTTTGCCATTAAACTTCAGATTTACATCAAAAGCTAATCAGAACTTCACGCTTTTTAGTTTTATTGTCAAGACAGAACCAAAGGCCAAAGGGATCTATCTGCCAGATGTTCTGTGCTTGGCTTCAGCCCCCACGAGTTACCTTGGTAGCAGAAAGTGGGCAGAGAGGACACCTCGTGCCAGGGTTCGCTGGAGGCCAGAACCGCGGACCGGAGCACAGCCCTGGCCCCCCACCGGGCAGCCACGGTCCGGCCCACTCGCTCCCAGGCAGCAGCGGGTCCAGGGGAGGCAGCTGCCCGGCACCCCACCTGCTGGGAGCGGTACAGGTGGGTTCCAGAGGCGCATCCTCACCCGAGCTCGGCCCGGGGTCCCCTAACCCGTTTGGGGTGCAGATAACGCGGGTTATGGCCCGCGAGTGCACCCCTCCAGAAAGGGCGCGACCCAAGCCCTAGCAGTCCGGGGAGCGCGCACCCCACACGGGGCGGGGCGAGGGGCGGGGACGGCGCTAGGGGGCGGGACCCGAGCGAGGAGCCGGCGACCAGGAACCAGGAGGAGAAGTGGGATTCCGACGAGGGGGCGGGGCCTAACCCGCGTGCCGCCCCGCCCCCATGCCGTCCATCCCGTCCATTGGCCGCCCCACCCCAGCTCCACGCCCCCCGCCCTCGCACCGCCCCGCCCCGGCTCCTCCCCTGCGCACGCGCGGCCCGGCGCAGGGTAGGGAGCGGCGGCGGCGGCCTGTCATTCGCGGCGGTCTCTGCCGGCCGAGCTCCTCTGTCAGTGGCGCGGCTCCGCTCGCGGCTCCCGCTCCTCCGCCGCCCGGGCCGAGCGCCGACGTCTCCCGAGCCCGCGGCCCCGGGCGACGCGCACCGGCCCGGCCGCGCCTCGCGGCCCCCTCGGCGCCCCGCGACCCCGCGACCCTGCGCCGCGGCCGCAGCATGGGCGGGGGCGCGCGGCGCGGCCCCGGGGCACGGGCGCGCGCGTAGCCGCCGCCATGGCGTGGACGCGCCTGCGGGCGCTGCTGCTGCGGAGGGGCGACGCGGCGCCGCTCTTCCTCAACGACGCCAGCGCCTTCGACTTCGCCGACGACGCGGGCCCCGCGGGGCTGCCGCGCTTCAACAAGCTGCGCGTGGTGGTGACGGCCGAGGATGACGGCGACGCGGGCGACAGGCCTGCCCTCGCGCCGCAGGCCGACGACGACGAGCTGCTGGAGCCCGAGCCGCCGCCGGCGCGCGGCCGCCTGAGCCTCGGGTCCGACCCCTGCGACGGCTGCAGCCGGCGGCGCGAGCGCGTGCGACAGCGGCGCGTGCGGACCCGGCTGACGCTCGCCGCCGCGCTCTACCTGCTCTTCATGGTCGGCGAACTCGTAGGTGAGCCGCGCCGCCCACGCGCCCGCGCGCCCCGGCAGACGCCGCGCGAGGTCAAACTTTGAAGTGCTGTTCGCAGGATGGGGTCGGGCCTGTGGGTCCATAGTGCAGGGCCAACCTGCGTGCGTGCGTCGTAAATGTCACCTTGATAACTGGCTTCATCTTCCACTTGTTATTAGTCATCGGTCACATAGTATTCGTTATGTACCGTGTAACTTCCTCTCGTGCATCCTAGTGCTCCGCAGGCTGAGGCAGGAGCGTCGCCTCGAGTTAGAGGCCAGCCTGAACTGTACAGCAAGACCCTGTCCCCGAAAAACAGATTATTCTGAAGACTTAGAATCATAGAATTTGACTGTGTTACCGAAGGTTACTGAATGCCTGTTCCAGCTTTTTCACTTAAGGAGGGTTTTGTTTTGTTTTGTTTTGTTTTGTGTTGGAGTTAGAGGCTCACTGTGTACTTCAGGCTGCCCATAAACTCACTGTGTGGCCCAGGCTGGTCTCAAGCTCATGGCGACCTTACTGCCTCAGCCTCCTGAGTGATGGACTCATAGGCGTGCACCACGGAGCCCAGCTTTGAAGAGATAGTGCCGCAGGGTGGTGGCTGCTTCTCCCGTGGTGCATCTCACCACGAACCATTCGGAGGATGGAACTGTTGGGCCAAGCTGAAAACGCTTGGCCTGAAGTTATAGGTAGGAAAATGACACGCACGATTTCCTTTCCCATTTCATGCCGCCCCATGGGTGGCTTTTCTCAGGACCCCCTAGCGTCTTCCCTGCTCTGAAGAACCCGGTGGTTGGTCTCTCTACCTTGCTGGCTTTCAAACATTCTGACCTCACCGTGGTGAGGACTCCTGTAGGCATTTGTGCAATGTGTATGTGCTTGTGAGCACACGTGTATAGGTGTGTGTAACTGAAGCACATGCTGTGGTGTGTTCTCATATTTTGCAGTTGTGCCCACCGACTAACGTAATTTCACAGGTCACTGTACATAGATTGCCTTTCACAAATCTGTCTCCCACCCTTTTTTGAGTTAGAGTCTCACTATGTAGCCCTCTCTGGCCTTTAGCGTGTGGAGATCCTCCTGCCTCAGCCTCCCAAGTGCTGGGATTACAGGCATGAGTCACCATGCCCAGCCGTCATCTTTGAATTTAAAATTTGAAAGTAAAGGAACCACATTGATCACTGTTTCTGTTTGCTTTTTGAACCAGGAATCAAACTCACAACTTTGTACTTGCCAGGCAAGCACTGTACCACTACAGTTTTGCCCCGTAGTATCAGTATACCATTTATATCAGCTAAATAAAAAGTCCCGAAGATAGAAGTGGCCTAGCCTAGGCTACAGAGAGTTCCAGGCCTGCCTGGACTACATGGTCTCAAAAAGATCAAAAGCAAAAACCTAAATGACTTTATTTCACGTTCCCAAAGTCTCGTGTTTAGTGAAAACTACAGTATTTCCTTTCAAATATGGACCTTATTTTCAAATAGGAGAACATCTCATACAGAGCAGAGGTGAGGGTACTTAGGTAAGCATCAGCAACATTCAAAATGTTGTATAGATGTAAAGTGTCTTAGAAATTAAGCATCTTGTGTAGGAAGTGTACAATTGTGAAAAGTAATGTAATTAAAGATCTGAAATAAGAAGGAGACCTGATTTTGAATCTTGGCTTTGCCACTAAACTTGCTCTGAGACCTTGAAGAAGGTCTAGTCTTTTCCTTCCACTCGGCAAGTTGTTTTGTTTTGTTTTGTTTTGTTTTGTTTTGTTTTGTTTTGTTTTGTTTTGTTTTGTTGAGACAGGTTCCCAGTTGTGTAGCCCAGGTTGGCTTTGAACTCACTGTGTAACCTAGGGTGACCTTGAACTCACAGCGATCCTCCTGCCTCAGCCTAGGATTACAGACATGCGCCATCGTACCCAGCTCAGCAAGTTAGACCAGGTCCCGTGGTACTCGGTACAGATGTTTAGTGCAGGACGCAACTATTTCTTCTGTCTGAATCATTAGTTGGAAGAGGAGACTTTAGTGAATAAACATGAGGCTAAATTTAAAGTTCAGATTATCTTACGTGCTATAAAGAAGAATAAGGTACCATACTGTCATCCCTTAACGAGTTGAACACCATGAACCAGGTGCATTTGAACCATAAAGTGGCCAGATGGGGTTATTCAGGCAAAGAGAACAGCACGTTCAAGGGCCCCTACAGCCTTCCATTCCTTAAAATTAACTAGAAGGGAGGTCAGTATGGTTGGAATGTAGAAAGCAGGAGGAAGAAGATATGCCCATGTTGACGGGCCAGATTGGATGAATGTAGTTTTCATTCAGAATCTAAGAGGAACACCCCTGTGATTCCAGCACTTGGGAGGCTGAGGCAGGAGGATCTCTGAGTTGGAGGCCAGCCTGCACTGCAAAGCAAGACCTTGTCTTAACTATAGAAGAGTGCAAGGGGAGGCTAGTGAAGGGTTTTAAGTGGAAGAGGAACTTGATGGAATTTAGTCTTTTATATTCTCTGGCTGTTAAGCCGTTAAGCCAGGTGTGATGGTGAACACATAAAAATCAGCACTTAGAAAGAAGGCCATGGCAGGGCAGTCACTGTGAGTTCGAGGCCAGCCTGGACTACATAATGAGACCTTCATGGGATCTCAAAAAGCATGTGGGGAGTGGATTCAAGGGCGCTGGAATGAAAACAAACTGTTAGGATGATCCAGACAAGGAAAGGTGATGGCTTGGAGGTAGGAGAGATGCAGAGAAGTGTGGCCAGTCTGGGGGCCCTGCCGTGGGCTGTGGGGTGCTGGTGCAGTCCTCCCCCTAGGCTGGGCAGAGAAGGCAGCAGGGTCTGGAGTGTGTGCCAGTTTGTTTGGGACATGTTGGTGTAAGTGTGTGTGTGTGTGTGTGTGTGGCCAAGTGGGGACGTCCAGTGGGCTGCGACAGTGTGACATGTGAGCCTGGCTCAGAAGAGAGGTCAGAGCCATGGCAGACGAGGGCACCAGGCCACAGGAGGGGTGCAGTCCCCGGAGCCCCAGTCCTGAGGGACGGAGGTCAGCAGGTGTCCCAGAGTCCCAGCAGGGGCCCAGCAGTTCTCTGTGACCCTCAGTTTCACTTCCTGTGGTTCTGGTTTTTGTGATTTCACTTCATTGCAATCAACCACAGGCAAAGCATTAGGTGGAAGGTCCCAGAAACGATTCATAAGCTTGAAGGCCCACGCTCTTTTGAGTATTGTGATGTAGTCTCCCAGCATCCTGCCCAGGATGTGACTCATTCCTCAGCCAGTGACCACACTGAACTTCGCCACAGGCCTTGCTGTCATTGTCCTAAGCTATTGTTCCTTTCACGGTGCCTGACATGTAAGGTTAACTATCCCAGGGCGTGTGGGTCAGAGCCTTTGTGTGCTCAGGGTTTGCTGCTGCCCAGAGTTTTGGCAGCTGCCCGGAGCTCCCGGATATATCCCAGAAGGACCCTGGGGGACAGCTGGGCATCAGAGAGGAAAATCAGGGAAGCTCTTATGTGGTCTCACCCTGAAAATACCCTCAGGATTTGGTGGCAGAGTCACTGACTGTTTTTGTAACTGATTTGCACTGAGAATGTAAATATAGTCTAAGAAAGTTGGCAAATTAAACTCATGCATCTAATTTTGCTTTATTCCAAAGCCTGGCTTAAACTACAACAGAAAGATTTGGAAGAGGAATGAAAGCGTCAGTACACACAGGTGGGAAGCCCTGGTGGCCAGCGTGGGCCATGGTGAGGTCAGGGGTGGAGAGGCCCCAGCACCTGGGCCAGCCCAAGACTGGGCCGGCGCGTCTCAAGCCTTAGAGTCTGTGAGAGCGCACGGCGGCACCTGTGGGCTGCCCCCGGGTGGATCACAGGGCCGGAGCAGCTGGGCGCCCGGGGGTCTGCCTCACCGCAGGCGCTGTCCTCCGAGAGCCCCAAGGGGGATCTGGAGCGAGGAGCTGTGCTCAGGGAGCAGTGGCTGTGGTCACAGAGCTCCCCTCCCCCGGAGGCCAGCACCAGGAGCCCCCCAGGGTACAGAGCCCCACACGGTAGAAACTAGAGGAACTTCTGTACCCAGGGAAAAGCTAGAAGATGAACTGAGATACTCTCAGAGGAGACTAAAAAGATAGATAATAAAGAAAAGTGGGGGAAAAAAACCAAAACAGAAAACCTTAAAGTTTAACCCCAAACGCAGCAGTGCCTGCTTTCCCATGCGGGGCGGAGTGTATCCAGCACCCGGCCGGGGCTGTGTGTCACGCTGGACCGAGGTGTGAACTGTGGTCCTGGTCTGTGTTGTGCACATATGCCAGACGGAGTGATGGAGACCTCACTCAGCTCAGAACAGGCCAACAGGCAGCCTCGGCTGGCAAGGGGGTGTGTGTGTGTGTGTGTGTGTGTGTGTGTGTGTGTGTTGTGTTTCATTTTTTGAGCCAAAGTCTCACTGTAGCCTCGGCTGGCAAGGGTGTGTGTGTGTGTGTGTGTGTGTGTGTGTGTTGTGTTTCATTTTTTTGAGCCAAAGTCTCACTGTAGCCCAGGCTGGCCTCAAACTTGCAGCAGTCCTCCTGCTTCAGCCTCCCCAGTGCTGGGATTACCCTCAATCTCTCTTCTTATAAAGCCATTGAATTAGGGCCCCATCTTTACAGCCGCATTTAATCTTCATTCCCAAAGGTCAGATTGAATTTCCAGCCTGTTAATGTCTCACAGTGAAGATATTTTATTTTTTTGTTTTATTTTTTGGTGTCAGGGGTTGAACTCAGGACTGCACACTTGCCAGGCAGGCGCTTGTGCCCCAGAAAGTTAACGTTAGCATGAGCTCTAGCAGGAGCACGTGAGCATCACACATTACTGCACTGTTACCCTGACATCGCTGGCAATCAGAATGGGATTGCTGAAAACCACCTCCTCTCCTGTTCGGAGGAACAAAATTGCTATCGCCATCCAAGGGACTCAGTGTTGATCTTTTGTGCTGAACTCACACACCCAGGCCGCTTTTGTGGATTTCTTAGCTTCATTTAGTCAAGAAGTGTTGGAACCCTTCTGAACAGGTGGGCGCATACCTGTTCTCCAGCTTCATTGTGGCATTTAGATACTACAGTTATTACCTATAACTGTAGCATTAATAGAGCAATAGAAATAGAATTGGGCTGAGCAAAAGCTGCAGTGCTGAACGTCTCCAGTGTCTTGCTGAATTGCACAGGCTGGGCTCCAACCTGAGCTTTTCCTGCCTCCGCTTCCTGAGGAGCTGTGATTACAGGCTTGCCCCACTGCACCCAGGGTGGATCTTAGCTTTTGGGAGAATCTCTTAATAGAAAATGAACATTCACCCCAGGAAGCTGTCCAGGGCCCCCCACCTCCGCCACCGTATGCATGGGCTCCTTGTCTGCATCCTTGTCCTGTCCAATGGATGTATCTAACATCAAAACTGCATCTGTGCTGAGTAAGTACAGACTTCCGGTTACTCCCTAAGCAGTGCAGTGTAACTATTTATAAAGGCCTTGCATTGTTATGGGCTGTCATACATGAGAGGACTTAAAGTATACGGGAGGACGTGTAGGTTAGGTCAGATACCGACTGTGCCACTGCAGACAAGGGATTTGAGCCTGTAGAGATGGTGATATCCAAGGATGATCCTGGAGCCAGTCCCCCAAAGGTTCGGGGGCAGCCACACCCATCGGCTTTGGGTGAACTTTCAGAACACTGTGGCTGAGGGGTAGCAGGAGAAAGACTCGGGCTCGTGTTACTGCCTGAAGGTCGCTGTGTTTCCAGTTCGGCGCTTACCCTTCTTAGGAACAAATGCCAACCTCTCCCTTCCCCTTCTGCAGGTGGCTACATCGCCAACAGCCTGGCGGTCATGACAGATGCGCTGCACATGCTGACCGACCTCAGTGCCATCGTGCTCACCCTGCTGGCTCTGTGGCTGTCTTCCAAGTCGCCAACCAGAAGATTCACCTTTGGATTCCACCGGCTAGGTGGGTAACCGGAGTCTCTTTGGGCGTATAAACTGTCACTCCGACCGATGTCTTTCCAGTGGTGTGTCTTGTTTGAATGAAGCAAGTGGAAATAGATAAATGAAGTTTATTCCAAAAAACATACCTTCAAAGTTCATCCCAGTCAGTTAAGCAGTCTGCACATAGAAAATTAATTATATGGCGATCATTGCTCTTTAAATGTTTCCTTGTGTCCTAAAGGTATCCTTAGAAAAAAAGTGTACTTTTAGTTTATTGAATCAAGTGAAATCACATGTCTTTAATTAGTGAGCATTACTCTCTCTCTTTCATGTTAGGAGTTTCAGCTAAAGCTCTGAAACTTAGATTTTAAACCTAGATTTTAACCTCTCATCTCATGTCTGGCCTTCATTGTATCAGTGTGATTCTACAAATGCAATCATTTTTGCTTATTTTGGGTAGATACTAGTGTCTAGTAAAGGTTCAAATCATACATTGTTGGGCCGGGGATTTAGTTCAGTGGCATAAACGCCTGCCTGGCAAGTGCGAGGTTGTGAGTTTGAACCCCAGTACCACAAAAAAAAAAAAAAAAAAAAAATCACACATTGTTTTCTACCCAGCTCTGTTTCTGATTGTTACTGTGCTTTTGATTTTTTACTTACTTTGAAAGTATGTACAAAACAGTTACCTAAATGATTGTAAGTGTCAGGTGGTCAGGTGTCACTTCGTGGAACCCAGCAGTTGAGATTTGCTTGACATTGAGCAAAGCCTGTCTCCAAGTTAACATACGCTGTTTTATTTTACAGGGACTCTCAAGTCTTGGCTTTTGTCCCTCAGTTCCCTTTCCCTGTTATTTTCTAACCTGCTCTTAACTCAGTCTCTAGGTCTTCTTACTTAGTCACTGAGTCTTCTAGTGTAAAACTTGTCATCATACCTCATTGGTGATACCTGAAAAGCATCTCAGTTATCAGGTTGGAAAGTTGTCTTCCCCCACACTCCTCAGCAACCTCAGCTCTTCTCTCTGTCTGTCTCTATCTCTGTCTCTCTCTCTCTCTCTCTCTGGGACAGTATCTCACTATGTAGTTCCAGCTGTCCTTGAATTCACTTTGTAGCCTAGGCTGGCCTCGAACTCATGACAGTCCTCCTGCCTCAGCCTCCTGAATACTGGGATCACAAATGTGCACCACTGCACCCGGCAAAACATCCTGATGGCCTAAGCGAGGTTTTCCTGCTGTCTTTGAGCTCCTGCATTAATGCATGTGATGTGTTCCTAAAAGAAACCCACTGCTTTTGCATATATTTTACAGTCATGTTTTTCCAGTAACCATGGGATTTTTAAGCAACTTTAAATTTATTTTTACACATTACACAATAATTTGTGATGATTTAAATGTCTGTAATTTAACATCTGAAGCTTAGCATCGTGGATTGGGATTTCCATCTTCGAATGTTGTTTGAGGGAATGCGTTTTACATAGTCTTAACAGTTCCTAAGCACTTCGGTGCTCTGATGAAACCAGGGGACCTGTCCTCCAGGAAAATGCAGCAACAGAACATTGAAGGTGCTTTGCTTTTCAGTTAAAGTCTGTAATCATCCAAAATGTCACTAGAGTGCCACCAGACAGGAGCCAAGGGGGTCCTCAAAGCAGAAACGGGGAACCTTGACATACCCCACCCCAGGACAGGTCGCAGGCTCCCTGACTTCCACCTCAGAGGAAGGATTTTCGGGATGCATCGGGAGGAGGAGCAGGAGGATGTGGTCAGTGGACAGGGAAATGGTGCGGGCCTGGGAGAAAGGACCAAGGTGGCTGTGGCCTTGCGCCAGGTATTTCAGGGAGTCTTGGGGGGTGACACCACAGAGCACGCGGGTCTGTGAGAAGAAGAGGGGATTGGCTTGCATATGAAAGGCTCTTTCTGCAGTGGTGGGGGTGGCTCATTCCTGTGGCAGCCACCCGGGGCATAGCGGTGCCCGCCATGGGAAAGGCCCGGTTCACCTGCGAGCAGATGTGGTCGTGCTCTGGTGGCAGCAACCCCTTCATGGGCGAAACGGGAAGGCCCAGCCCCAATGGTGTCTGTAAGGACATTAAGAATTTGGGGGGCAAGGGTATGTCCTGAGCCTGCAGTTTTACTAAAGGTTCAGTTCTAACATTCTGATTTTCCTTGCTCCTTTTTGCCTTTTTTTGGATCCTGCCCCAGTGCTTCCCTTAACAGTACTAAGTCCTAACGCGTATCAGCACACACTTTGTCTCTCTGAGACTCTGTAAAGATAAAAATAGAGAAGAACCGGGACACCAGAGAGAAGCAGATGGCTGGTCCCAGGGAACACAGTGAGTGGAAGTGAAGGGACAGAAATGAGCCAGGACACCAAGCCCAGAGCCCAGAGCCCAGCACAGCTGGAACTGCACGGCAAGGTGCAGGGTGCAGGGTGCAGGCGCCGTGCCGTGGAGGGGAGGAGGATTTAGTCATAGTCCAGGCGGAGAGGAGAAAGTGGGGTGGGTGGATACAGCGCAGGAGAGTGGCCGGGAGTCCAGGGGGCCATGCCTGCCCCGAACCTGCACCTGCACAGCGCAAGCCCGAGGTGGCCCTGGAACATCCCAGGAACGCTTTCATCGGGTCACCGCGGGCCTGGTTCTAGCCATCTCAGTTCTAAGGGCAGCCAGGGGTCTGGAGACAGACACAGTGCCCTTGACAGCGCTGGAAACAGGCCTTGTGTGAAGATTCACTAATGTCAGTGGTCGTGGGGCTCAGAATAGGATGTGTTTGGACTTGAAAGGGGCCGTGGGGGGTTGGGGCGGAAGTTCGGTGTCCTGTACCTCACAGCAAGCAGTCAGGCACCTGGTGAGGGCTTGTGGCTTGGGCTTGCAGGGCGGGAGGCCAACCTCCTGCCACCCACAGACTCCCTGCCCAGCTGCTTCACACCTCTAGAGAAACAAGCCTAAAGTGACCACCCTTCCAGTCCCCTGGGACTGTGTTACCCGAAGAGCCCCAGAGGAGCCTCGGGGACAGAGACCAGGAAAAGCGGGAAGTGTGGCGGAATCCTGGAGATGAGAATGGGATGATCTGACCCAGGACAGGGCTCCTAAGGCCTCCTCTAGCCCCACCTGCCTGAGGCCTGGGTCTCCCCAGCTAAACACCAGAAGAGGCGGAGCCCCAGGTGCGCTAAGGGAGTTTTGCTGTGGCCTCACAGCCTGGCTCCCAGCCAATCCCCCGCCCGCCCGCAGTGGGTGCGCTTGTCCTCCAGTGCCCAGCGCTGCGCCTCTGCTTAGTGAACCTTCGCTTCCCGCCCACTCATCTTCTCAGCTCTCCCTGTGCCTTACAGGTAGTGGCTCCAGCTCATGAGACAAAGCAGCGCCAGGAACGGAACCAAACTGAAGCAAGAGAGATGAGCCCTTGGGAAGGAGAGGTGACGTGACAGAAGAAAGGCGAGCTCAGAGCAGTTACACACTAAGATATTTTGAAAAAGAAAACTGTACTGGAAATTTAAATATTGCTAATTTTTTAAAAAGTTCTTTTCTTTGACTAGAAAAATATGGTCAAGAAAGTCCCAGATAACAGATACTGTGGAAACAGAATGCAGAAGTGAGAAACTATAAAATAATCATCTTTGGAGTCCAAAGGCCTGCTATGAGGAACCTCAGAAAATGGAACCTCAAAAATAAGAGGGCAGGGCCAGAGATTTAGCTCAGTAGCATAAGTACCTGCCTGGCAAGCACTAGATTGTGAGTTGGATTCCCAGTACCAAAAACAAAAAAAGAGGGGGTGCAGTTCTGGTAGTTCTTCAGGGTTTTTATCTAGTTGATATTTTTTTTGTGACAGTGGGGTATTGAGGTCCCCCAGTGTGTATTAGTGCTTATCTGATTTTCCATGTTTGTTAATATTTGTTTTACATAGCTGGGTGCGCTGGTGTTTGGTGCATAGATATTTAGGGTTGTTATCTCTTCCTCTTGAATTGCTCCCTTTGCAAGGACATAATGACCTTTGTTAATCAATCTTGGCTTGAATTCACTTTGTCTGCAAATAGAATAACAGACAGGTTATTTTTCCCAGATTCCTATCACATGATAGGAGTATTGTTTTCCATCCTTCGACTTTCAGTCTATGAGGTTTTTTTAATTAAGTGTATCTTGTATGTAGCATATTGTTAGATCTTGTTTCTTGATTCTGCCAGTGTCTTTTGATTGGTGAATTGAGACCATTAACATTGATGGTTATAACTGTTATGTATTGACTTCTCCTTGTCGTGTTATTTGCTCATGGTTGGGCCCCTTTTTAAATGCCCTCTTTTTAATCATTGGCCTTGCCTGAGGGCTGCTTCTGCCTGAGGCTCATGTAGTTGTCCTCATCACCTCTTCCTCGAATGTCCTTTACAACATTGGGAGGGCTGACTTGGCAGTCACGAATTTCCTTAGGTGTCTTTGCCATGGAAGTATCTCATTTCTCCATCAGTTTTGAAAGCTAGTTTTGATCCTGAGTGTAGTGGCTCACACCTGTAATCCCAGTACTCAGGAGGCTGAGGCAGGAGGATCATTTCGAATTTGAGACCAGCCTGGGCTACAAAGTGAGCTCAAGGTCAGCGTGAACTGCATAATGAGACCCTGTCTCAAAAAGACAAGAAAGAAAGAAAGAAAGAAAGAAAGAAAGAAAGAAAGAAAGAAAGAAAGAAAGAAAAGTTAGTTAGTTTTCCAGGGTATGTCCTTCTGGTTTGGAGGTTGTTTTCTGTTAGGACTTGAAGTACTTTAAGCCGTCCTTCACTTGAAGGTTGATGTTGAGAAGTCTGCTGTGATTCTGATGGGCTTGCCTTTAAATATGATTGGTTTCTTTTCTCTTTTAATAGTCTGTTCTTTCGCTGAATTTCTAGAATTCTGATTATTATATGGCTTGGGGTAGTTTTTTTTTTACCATGGCTAATTGGAGTTCTGTATGCTTCACTTATCTGTCAAATTCATTTTCCATTCTTGGAAAGTTTTCTTTTTCTTTCTTTTTTTTTTTTTTTTTTTTTTTTTTTTTTTTTTTTTTTTTTTTTTTTTTTTTTTTTTTTCTATCAGGAATCAAATTCAGGACCTTGTACTTGCCAGGTGCTGTCCCTGGCCCATGGGTAAATTTTCTGCTATTTCTTCTATTGAGGACCTTTATCTGTCTTCTTTGCCGTCCGGGAAGTTTATATTTGTGATCCCATGGAAACGCTTTGGAACCCTGGTGAGTTAATTCCAATCTACCACCTCCAGTGCAACCCTCAGTGAGAATAAAGACACTGAGACGTATTTATATTTATGGGGAGCTTAGGGGTCCTGAATTCAGTCCAGATCAGCCGAGACGTATTTATATTTATGGGGAGCCTAGGGGTCCTGAATTCAGTCCAGATCAGGGTTCACGGAACAAAGGCTGCAACCCAGGGCCTAATCCGGGTTTTATTAATCCCAGAAGAAGGGAGTGGCTCAGGGATGAGTGAGTGCTGGGAAGGCGGGGTTACGGGAGTGCTGTGAGCTGGGCTAGCTGGGAGCCAGCAGGCGCCTCTGTGACACGCCGAGAGAAGGGTGTAGGGTGTACGGAAGGGTCTGCACACCACAGCTGAGGCAGCGCTCCTGTCTAGGAGGCCATTGTTTCCGTTTCTAATGTGTAAACTTTTGTACCCTTGTCTGGAGGCTGAACCCAGTTGACAGCCCTGGAGCAGTGGCTCTGTCATCCTCCCAGGCTCAGCCATGTAGAGGGAGCCACCGAGGTGAGGAAGGTGAGGAAACAGGGCTGTCGCTGGCCTCAGATTACGCATCAGCACCTCAGCCAGCCCTGTGTGCACTGCTCAGAGCCAACTGAAGGGAGAAGGAAGTAGCTTAGCCAGCTCTGCACGCATCAGTACATGGCGACAGGGCCAGGTGTAGTCAAGGTGGGGGGACTGCTCTGTATTTAAGGGGAGCCATCTACATCATGATCTTCTTCCTCCTCCTCTTCCTCCTCCTCCTCTTCTTTTTTTTTTTTTAAGGCAGTATCTCACTATGTAACTTCAGAGAGGCCAGGTAGAGGCTTTTGAATCATTCCACCTCATCGCTCCTGGGTTTGCCTTTGGTCAGCTGGAGGTCGGGGTTACATCTTTTTTGTTGTTATCGTTACTGGGATCCAACTCATGACTTTACACTTGCCAGGCAGGTACTTGTGCTGCTGAGCTAAATCCCTGGCCCCTGGGGTTATATCTTGCTCACATGCCTGCTATTTTTTTCTTTTAGTTTAATTCTTGGGTTGTTGCTTGTGAATTGCTTATGACAGGTGGCTTTATTGCTAGTGTTTAGAGCCCTTAGGAAATGACCTCTTCTCAGAGGTACTCTTCTAAGTGCAGCTGACTGGGGTTCTGAGTCTGTTGTAAGATCCTGCCTCTTCAGTGTATTGGGGTGAGAAGTTGCTGCCTGTTTGGCCCAGCACTGGTTCTTTAGCACTGGCTACAGTGTTATTTATGACCCTTAGGCAATGTCAGTCGGCATACCAGGAAGAACAGATGATTAGAACAATTATGTCACCTTGGCTAACGTAGCACAATCAGCAATAACAGCATCAGACACAGCCTAGAAAGTGACAAGCTGTGGTAACTGTGGATTTGCCACCTTTAACTGTATGACTTATGTTTGTGGTTACGTAACAAGATCTAAAACAAACCAGAAAACTCTATACAGTAAATAGGTTCTCAGTACCCTCAGGGGAAAAAATTAAAAGAGGTTGGGGGAAAAATACAGACGTAGGAGAGGAGGAGGAAGAAGCAAGGCTGGAGAGCAAAGGAGGGTTGTACAAACTCTGGGCAGCTGGTAAAGAGAAGGGAGAAGTAAAGACAAGGACAGAACAACAAAAGAAAGCTAGAAACACTCATGAAACAAAAACAAGAAAAAAGCAAAGAAAAGAAAAAAATGTGGAGAAGACAAAGTCCACTTTGGGTTTGTGTCTGCTGTCACCGATCCACAGATCCCAGAGCTGTGCTGACGCATCCCGGCAAGGCCAGCCCTGGATGTACAGCCAGCTGGCAGGTGGGCAGGCGGTAGGTGGTCCCGGCAAGCTGCCCTTTAGTCCCGTTGATGTTCAGGCTGATTTCTGGCTGTGGGGCCTAGTGCGTTCAGCCTGCAGCACTCTGCGCACCTCCTGCAGGCCTAAGCTTAGCTCCTTGACCTGCTGCTGGCCTAACTGGGTTCCTCCTCCTCCTCCTCATGCCAGTGCCGGAGCTGCTCAGGGGAGCCTGCAGTCGCTGTGAGTTCCAGGCCCAGTTGGCCTCCCCCACGAGGGCTACCAGCCAGTTACCTTCTCCGTGGGGAACCCATCAGTCACCAGGCACTGTGTCCTGCTGCCCCATCCTAACAGTGCGTCTCTCCTTGGAGGCCTCGGGGGTCACCAGTAGTCACCGAGTGTCTGCAGATCCCCCCACATACACCTTGAGCTGCACCCCTTATTCTGTACTGCGGTCTCTCTCTCCACTCTCCCCGTGGCCTTCAGTTCTCACTCTAGATCCTTCCTGGACCCCTGGGGTCCATTTCCCTCCTCTTTCTCTTCCTCATGACGTGTAGTCTGGCATCTGGACAGTCTCGGAGAGGCTGTTTCTCTGCTGATCACCACTCTGCCGTCTTTCCAGGCGTCTGGAGAGAGCAGGTAATAACTACTCAGATTTAATGGTTGTGGGATTTCTCTGGGGCTTGTTCCCAGATGATGATCCTATGGGGCTGCTTTTCAGGTTTTTGTTGTCCCAATCAAACAGCTGCACAAGACACAGAAAAGGCAGAGAAGAGCATTACAGCGGCCTGAGGATATGGGGAAAGGAGTCTTTTTTTCGAAAGATAGGGTCTCACTCTGTAATCCAGGCTGGCCTTCCACTCAGTGTACAGTCCAGACTGGCCTCCAGTTCTGTGATCCTCCTGCTTCAGCCACCTGAATGCTGGGGCGACAGTTGGATACTTCCATGCCCAGCTGGAACGGTATCTTTAGTACCCAAAATTACCAGGTTGGTTGGCTTCCCCTCAAGGAGGTAAATCATCACTTGGCAAAAATGTGCGTGGCTGGGCAGCAGCTGTAAAGGAAGGGTCTTCTGATTGGTCTCGCCCACGTGCAAATGAAGGACGGAAAGAGCGCTTTTCCGATTGGCCCCCAGTGCTCAGGCCTAAGTCCTGTGTTCTGTGCACCTCCTCTCTTTGGATGGAAAATACGTGGCCCAACCTGACTCCGTCACATTCCACCCGGTTGGTGTCTGGTTTGCCCAGCACTGATCTGTCTCGGAGTGACGAACAGTTCTGGAATTGGCTAGCGGCTGGGGTTGCACAACTGTGCTCATGTATTGAAAACCACCGAAGGTACACATGGCTGAAATGGTGAGCTCTACGTCACACGAATTTTCTCTGTCTTTACAGTCATCCACAAAAGAGAATTACTGGTGCTACAGACAGACGGGTACTTTCTGGACCTAGGGGGTCCTCACACTGGTACTAAGAGAGCACTTCTGGAATCTTCTGGTGTTTATGAAGATCTTTCTAGGTAGAGACCTTGTTTCCCTTACTCTGTTCCCTGGAACAAGGGTGGAAATAAGGAAGAGAAATTCACATGGTTGGGATTTGGGAGACCACAGAGATCACAGAATCTGGCAGCCTTTGGGCCTGGAACCTGGGGAGAGCCTCTTGCCTCAACCTCCTAAGTGCTGGGATTATAGGCGTACACCACCCACACCCAGCATTTTTATCACTTTAGTACACAGAAACGCTTCGAGGAAGCTCCTGACTCAGGAAGTTCAGGCTCTGAAGAGAGAGGGTCAGCTCATTCCTAACTGTTCTGACAGAAACAGCATTCTTTTCTTTTGCTTAGAATTAAACAAGGTTATTACCTTGTAACAACCGAGGGATTCTGAGTAAGGAAGCAGAAAATGAGAGTGATTTCTTGGGGAGCTCTTCTTGCTGAGGCCCAGACAGACACTGTCTGACAGTAGTAAACATCATGCTGTCACCATGGCAACATTATACGCACTGTTTTTAGGGCTGGACGTGAAACGGAGGTTTCTGTTCCCTCTGGAGAACGGTGGCCGTGCTTGTAAGCCAGCACGCGGGGGCTTCCGTCACCCTCTTCCCTTTTCTTTCTCTCCAAGTCTCCAGGTTCCTAAATATTTTTGATACTGATCCAGGTCTGTGGATAGTCTTGAAGTTCGAAGGCAGTGGGTTCTCACCCCTGTGAAGATGATTAGAATGTTTCTCTTTGCTTGTTTTTACGGATTTGGGTTTGTTTGAGACAGGTTCTTGCTGTGTACAGGCCGGCCTTGAACTCACTGTGTAGCCCATGGTGGCCTCGGACTCTTGGCAGTCCTCCTGCCTCAGCCTCCCTCGTGTGCTGGGATCTTAGGCGTGCGCCACCATGCCCAGCGAGCGGCACCTCTTAATAGCTGTTCTATGAAACGATACCGTTTTCTAGACCAGGAGCAAAGTAGGGACTGGAGCAGGAAAGGCTGCGTTCTGTGCTCTGGGTGCTGGCAGGTGTTCCCGGGCGGGCGCAGCCACCAAGCTGGGTCGGTGGTTTAGTATCCAGCGCGTGAAAGCCATGGCCCAGATCTGCTGGGATTCTGCCCAGTTCTCACCTCATCGCATGTGGGTAAATCAGACCAGACGTCATACTGGGAATAAAAGTTTTGATTTTTTAAAACAGGTTCTCATTATGTAGCTTGGACTGGCTTCAACCTTGCAGCAGTCCAAGTGCTAGGATTACAGGCCTGCACCACCACCCAGTCTAAATCATTTCAAATTCTGAAACTAAGTATTTGGAATTTAAAAACATTTATGTGTAATTCTGAAATTATGCGCGAGATCACAGGCTAGCCCGTGAAAACCGCGTGCTCCTCCTCAGAGCCAGGCGGGGGAGCTGCCTGGCAGGTGCTCTCGGTACCCCAAGGCATCACTGAGAAGGGGGTTCCTGGTTATCACCGCAGAGCTGCGTCCTGCGCGCCTGCCCAGGTGCTTCCGGTGGAGCCTGCGGTCAGACTTCTTGGCTTCACAGGCTGTCCAAGTGCGGCTCCTCCCCCGCCGCAGGCTCTGTTCTGGGCCCACTCCCCTCCCCTCCATGGAGTTCTTCCTGTCTCAGCCAGGTGGAAGAGAGGAAGATGAGTCACCCGAAGGACTCAATAACCTCTTTGAAAGATGTGCTTTGAACTCTTAGGTCTTCATAACTCTTTTGGCAGTGGAGCAGGCCATTTTGGCCAGATTCATTGACTCAGGTGAGAGGAAGGTGTTTTTAGGCTTGTGGGATGAGCCTGGGTGGCTGTTCCAGGAATCAGTTCTCCTACCTGCGAACCGATAGTGGGTAGAAGATCATTCCTTTGCTTGCTGCTGTAGCAGCTTTCTTGGAGGAGGAGGGACGGGGGTCGGAGCTGCATGTGAGTTATTTTTAAATGCCAGGATTAATTAGATCGCACATATGTCATCTGATTCCGGAACCTTGTTAAACCTAGCATTCTTGGTTTGATATCAGGGATTGAACCCAGGGCCTTTGCACTGAGTTTTACTGCCATTTGGATTTTATTTTGAGGCAGAGGGTTTTTTGTTTGTTTGTTTTTTGTCTTTTTGAGACAGGGTCTCGCTATGCAGTTCAGGCTGCCCTTGGGCTCACTTTGTAGTCCAGGCTGGTCTCGAACTTGCAACGATCCGCCTGTCTCAGCCTCCCATGTGCTGGGATTACAGGAGTGCACCACCATGCCTAGTTTGAGGCAGAGTTTTACAGAATTACCCAGGTTGGCCTAGAATCTACGACCCTCCCAGCTCAGCTTCCCTGAGTGCTGAGATAACCACACTCGGGCTGGACCTGGTGTTGCACACCTGTCTTCCCAGCTGTGTGAGGCTGAGCTGGAGGATCACAAGTCCAAGGCTGGTCTGAGCAACTTAACAAGAACAAGAAGAAAGCCACACTGGAGAAACCCCACAAATCCGCCGGAGGAGGAGGACCTGCCCCTAGAAGAGGAAGAGCTTGGTCGCTTTGTGTCGGCTGAGGGCCGTGACCTGTGGAAGGGCTGTGGAGGCAGAGTTCCTGTGTGCAGCAGGAAGCAGCACTAGTGCCCTGGTGATGTGAGCCCCAGCTTAGGCCTGGGGCAGCTGCAGGGCTCCTGTGCCATCAGTCTGCACCCCCTGGAGACACAGGTCGGACACACAACACGCAGGTTCAGGAGAGTGGACCAGCCCGGCTCTCAGTGGCCCCTGCAGAGGCAGAGCAGAGTGTGTCCACATGCTGCAGACCCAGGGACACGGGTCTGGAGCTCACAGCAGTGTCCTGTGATGGGACCAGGGGGCTGGCGGGTCTGCACCAGAGCCAGGAGAGACGGAGGGGAAGCAGAGCTCTGAAGACCCGGGGCTTTCCCAGCCCCGTTTTCCCTTTATACCACCCAGGCCACGAGCAGCCCTGGGGCGAGGGCTCGGTATAGTGGAGCTGCTCACTTAGCTTCTCAGGGTGACGCAGCCGGCCGCCTCCTGCACCGTCCAGGTGTCTGTCACCGTCCCCTGCTGCTGAAGGAGCGGGCTGTGATGCCCAAGTGTTCCTGGTGTGTGTGGCCAAGGATCATAATCCCTTCTCTAGTTGTGACTCATTTTAACTGCTCCCTCCTCCAGGCGACAAGCGCTGGGCCTGGGATTCAGTTATATCACAGGACCTTCCAGAGGAAGAGAAGAGGGTTCTGGAACCTCCTAGAAGGGAGGCAGAACAGAGATGCGAGCAGCCTCAGAGAGCTCAGGCGGGGGGCTGGGGGCCGGAAGACGGCTGGCCTCGGGTGGGGGTCAGAAGGAACTGGGAGCTCAGCTTGGCCTCCGTGCGGCCAAGGACCCTGCTCCGGCAGAGCTGAGGTGCGAATCCTGGTTTTCCAGGGAGTCCAGTACAGCTCCCTGTTGCTCCTGCTCTTTTCTCCTATGGGAAGAAGCTAAAGAGAGAAACAGCGTAGCAGGACGTGGCAGTGAGGCCTCGTCCCTGCTCTCCCCCGAGCTCAGACCCCAAGTTTGCCGCCGTGCACGTAGGCCTTTGGGACCGTCACAGAAGCCAGTCCACACTGGCGGCGGGGCAGGAGCAGAAGAGACCACAGTCAGGCTGGCCGGGGCCGGGGCCCCGCACCTGTGGGGCTGGCGCAGCCGCACCGGACGGGAGCCGAGGAAGACAGTAGATACCGTACAAGTACAGTGAATTATAGCAAATGCTACTTCAGGAAGAACAAGGTCCTGTGATGGAGAACAAAGAAATACTAGTTTTCCTGTGAGCTTGGAAAATCTCTAGGCCTTGTTTTATCCTTTTTTTTTTTTTTTTTTTTTAGTACCAGGGATTGAACTTACAACCACATACTTGCAAGGCAGGCGCTTATGCTGCGGAGCTAAATCCCTGGCCCTAGGCATTGTTTTAAAATGTGCAATAAACATGTAATTTATGGTGCTGTCCAAACTTGACCATCTGCTAGGTGTGGTACCACACGCCTGTAATTTCAACATTCAGGAGGCTGAGGCAAGAGGACTGCCAAGAGTTTGAGGCCACCCTGGGCTACTTAGTGAGTTCAAGGCCAGCCTGAACCACATTGCAAGACTCTCTCTCAAAAACAAACAAACAAACCAAGTGATAATCTATTTTCTCCCATTCAGTTTTTTTCCTTTAGCATGTTAGTCATTACAACCCAAACTGTTTAGTCCGTGTGTGAAATTCAGGGTGTACATGAGCCCTCCTTAGGTCACTGACTGTAAACATTCATTTAGGTTTCAGCTGCGGGGAAAGGCCCCATCCCAGGGTGAAGCCAGGGCTCTGCCCAGGCCGGGCCTGATGGCCACACTTGCTGTCCCGCAGCCGGGCTCCCTGTGTGCAGAGCAGCAAGCACTGCTGCTACTGTCACTGTGACACTGGTTCTCTGGCATTTCCTTGCAGAGCTTGGGTGTTGCTGCATTTTGCTGAAATCAGGTTTGCCTAAAGCTAACAGAGAAGGAACTGTCACCAAAATCCAAGGCTCTCATTGTGGAGGGGCACGAGAGCCTGTGTGCTGAGCGGGCCTATGTCATGTCCTGGAAGCCCAGTTACTCCACCAGGGCCGTGTCTGGAGGACCAGGGCACCAGAAGGGCCACACGTGGGCTGCGATGGAAAGTGTCCTTCTTGGGTGCAGGGAGGCAGCCCCATCTGCCTGCCATCGGGTTAAAAATACTACCAAAAGAATTTCACACCCTGAGGAGCCCTGTTTCTGGTGTTTCACCGCAGTCTCATTTACTCGCAGTGCTGGGTGCCTTCTATCACAGTGAGCGTGTTTGGCTGTGTCTGTTACAGCCCTCAGCCCTTGGAGTCTAAGTCTTGGGGCAATTTCCCTTGCACCCTGAGCAGCCCTCGGACCAAGTCATCATTACAGGCCGTCAGAGGCACCCAGGGGGCACTCTGGGTGCCTTCACCTCTCGCTGCTGGAAGAGCTGCTAGCAGCCGTGCCCCAAGGTCCACTCCAGGAGGGTGCAGGCCAGCTCAGGCCCACAAGAGCCCTGCTGGGGATGGCTGGCACAGGGCCTGGTGGCTGGGGCCTTCTCCCTGGGGCTGTTTTGGCTTCCCAGCTCCTGTTTGTTCTGAATGCGGCTTTCCTGATCTGAGAACTCACAGGAAGTTCACTCTTTGGATTTAAGAAAATCATCACTGGGGCGTGGGTGAACCGAACACGGCACACTCAAGATGCCCAATGGCACAGAAGGACAATCTCACCTTCCCTGGGCCTCAGGGATCTCAGAATCCAGGGCAAGGCAGGGAGTGCAGTGACACAGACACAGCCGCCAGTGCTGCATTGGCGACCTCTGATGCAAGGCCCAGAAGGGCCCTGTGGAGGCCACCAGGAAACCTGGGGCTCCCCCACGTCACTCAGCTTTGTTCTCTTTTGAGGGTTTTGTTGTTGCTGCTGCTGTAAAGCATGTTGCAGAAGTCTGCTGTTTTCCAGGTTTGGGATCAGTTTCCAGAATAGGATCTCACTCTCTAGCCAGGCTGGCCCCCTGCTCAGGTGTGGCCTGTGTCCTCAGTTTACTGTCTCACCTTCCTGTGTTCCAGGGGACCCCTTCATTTCCCCCTCATTCTTTCTCTTTGGAAACAGATTAACATGATGAAGAGGGGGTCCCGTGATGGCCTTGAATAGGAACTGTGTGGTTTCTGTCTTTTTTTTTTTCAAATCCATTTTATTCAAGGATAAAAAGAAAGGAAAAAAAAAACTACAACAAAATTTCAAAACACTTCCGTCCGGGGTGTCTTATTCTAGCACCTGTACTGCGCAGTGCAGCATTTTAGGAGTTTCGGTTACCTTCCCTGTAAGGGAACTACTGTAGAATTGCTCTTCTCTGTGATTCACGAATCGGAATTGACACATATCAAAGTCCAGTATAAGTGAACTGCCTAGAACCTTTGAACACTGAGTCACCATAGAGAGCAGCTCTCCAGGTCAGGCTGACCCTCTGCCAGCTGCAATAAGCACGTCTGCAGTCCTGGCCCTCGGGAAGAAGTGGCAAAGGGTCACTCCCTTGGCAGCAAGACCAGAGGCCACCCTGAAAAAACAGGCACAAAGCAGAACCGACTACCACGGAGTGGGACGCATGTGGGCTTCTCTGGGACTCCTTGTGTTGGAGGGTGTTCTGTTCTCCTGCCGTTACTGTTGCATGCTTTTCCCTAGCACTGCGTTTTCCCCAGAAGTAGGCCTGATCCCTGCGCCTGCACAATACGCGGACACTCGGCTCCCTGGCCCTCTCTTAAACTTTGAGACTAGCTTTTGCTAAATTGCTCAAGCTAGCCTCGAATTTAGGATTTTCCTACTTCTGCTTCAGAGTAACTGAGATTACAGCTACCAGTGTGTGCCACAGTGCCCAGCTTAATAGTATTTTAATTTGGGTGTTTTTTTTTTTTTTTTGGTTTTTGGAGGCAGGGGCTTGCAAGTGGTGTAGGCTGGCTTTGAACGCGCTGTGCAGCCCAGACCGGCAATCCTCCTACCTCAGCCTCACGTGCTCCAGTGATGGGCGTGTGCCACCACGCCCAGCAGTAATATTTTAAAACACAATTCACATTGCCCTGTTTTGTTATTTTTACTTTATATTCACACGAGGAAAATCTCAGGAGGTGCCGGAGCTGATACAGTCCAGTGCATATTGTCCTTGTCTCCCGACCAGGGCTTTCCTGCAGTCATTCCGTGCAGGCCTTCCTTATCACTACGAGAGCGCCCCCTTCTTTCCGGTTGCTGCTCCCCGGGCACCAAGCTCCAGCCCGGCTCCCTTGTGCCCTGGCTCCCACCTCGCCCCTCCCCCTCTGTGCCTCCAGAAGCGCGCGGGTCAGAGCTCCTTGCGGAGGGCCAGCCCTAGGAAGAACGCTTCTCTTTAGCCCAGGGCAGTATGTTTGTGATAAAAATTAAAATATTTCAAAAACTAACAGTAAAATGAAAGGTGAATTCCCCAAGGCCTGGCTCCTCCCAGATGGCAGAGTTCCTTGTCTTTGTTACTTACTGCCTGACTTTTGTTTTTCTCCCCCCTGCCCAGTGACATCACTGTCCAGCCGCCGGGTCTCCCTCCTGGCGCGGTGGCCCGGGCACTATGCACCGGGGAGCAGCGTGCGCCTGGGCCCTTCGGTTCCATTCAGAAGGGTAAAAGCGTTTCCTACCTGCACCGTTACACCCAGACCCTTGCAATCCAGGGCAGTCGCACATTTGCTGACTTAGAAGAAAGCCCAAAGGAATCCAATGTGTGTTTATTATTAGGACTCACTTGGGGAATTTGGACCTTGCTTTTACCAGAGCACCCTGGGGACTCCTGCCTGTGTTTCTCATGGGTTCCCATCTTGTTGACCTTAGGGAGTTAGTCCGGCCCTGTGTTTTGACGGGTGTTTTCCAGGGTGTCTTTGTGAGCTAGGTAATGTGACCCTGGAGAGGGAAGCAGTGAAGGACGGGCAGTGGCAGGAGGCCCGGTGATATTGTGGATGGATCACTCACGAGGCTGAGTACTTACCAAGGAAAGGGCCAGGACAGAAAGGCTGCAGCGCATGCCTCCTTTGCAGAGAACACCGTTCGCTGTGCTGAAGGCGCGTCTGTCTGTGTCTGTTCCCCCGCAGAGGTGCTGTCGGCCATGGTCAGTGTGCTGCTGGTGTACATCCTCATGGGCTTCCTGCTCTACGAAGCCGTGCAGAGGACGGTGCACACCAACTACGACATCAACGGGGACATCATGATCGTCACCGCAGCCGTGGGCGTGGCCGTGAACCTCATGTGAGTGCCACGTCTGTGAGCAGAGATGTCACATGCGTGCATTCAGATCGTGAGGTTCAGTTTCATATTTTTAAATATGTATTCATTCTCTTAACTGTTAGTTTAAAAACTAGACATGAATTCTTCCTCCTGGTTTTTTGTTTTATTTTGTTTTGTTGGGGTTTTTCTGGTACTGGGAATCGAACTCAGGACCTTGCGATTGCCAGGCAGGCACTTATGCTGTATTCTCAGCCCTTTTTTCCCATTTTAAAACAGGGTCTGGCTGTGCGGTCTAAATTGGCCTCACCCTGGCCTCCTGCCTCAGCCTCCTGAGTGCTGGGATTACAGACATGTGCCATATAAATTTCTCTTTAGCTTGCTCAGGTTTAATGGGTTTTGACTAATAGTCAAAGAATTAAATAGGATAAAGTATGTGTTGTTTTGTTAATTTTAGTTTTTTGAGACAGATTCTGGCCTCGAACTCACTGTGCGCCCAGGCTGGCCTGGAGTGTGCGGTGATCCTCCAGCCTCGGCCTCCTGGTGCTGGGGTTAGAGGTGTGGGCTACCACACCCAGCAAGTATTCAACTTGTAGAAGATTTTGTTTCAGCTAGGTTTTTTGAACTGCCATTGTTTTTCCCTAAAAGCTGCCAGGTTTTAAATTCTGTACTTAATCATTTAAACTGGAGGTCACAGCCTTTTTCTGCAGTTTGGACGGTAAGGACTTAAGACTTTGGGGGCTGCCCCTCTGTTCTGAAGCTGTTCTTGCGGTAACAGAAGGGGAGCCGCTTCTCTGGACTGTGAACACTTCCTCAGTGGGGCCCCAGCCCTTCCCCTGCCTCCTGCTGGCCCAGGTTTGCGGGGGTGGGGTGGGGGGGGTGTCCCACGCCTGGCCCCACCTTCCCTGCCGCTCAGCTCTGGAGCTCACACCCCTTCAGGTCGTGGTCGGGCCGCGCCCATCCACTCCTTTTTGCCCCGGCGCACCCCCTTTTGCCCCGGCGCCTGGAGCAGCGCCTGCCGCGTGCGGCACCTCGGATCTGTGGACCGGGTAAGCGAGCGGGGTCCGTGGCCTCCGGAAGTAGCGCTGTCTCTGCTCCGCAGAATGGGGCTCCTGCTGAACCAGTCCGGCCGCCACGCCCACTCCCACGCGCCGACCCCCAGCTCCCCCGGAGGCGCGGGCCCAGGAGAGCACAGGCCTGGGCAGGACAGCCTGGCGGTGCGCGCCGCCTTCGTGCACGCACTCGGGGACCTGGTGCAGAGCGTCGGCGTGCTGATCGCCGCCTACATCATCCGCTTCAAGGTACCGCGCTGCTCGCCAGCCGCTTTGGGTTTCTTCTGCTGTTGGTTTGGGTTTTTTGAGACAGTGTCTCTCGCAGTATAAACGGGGCTGGCCTCAAACTCCTGGCAGTCCTCCTGACTCAGCCTCCAAATGCTGGGCCTGCAGGCATCACCATCACGGGCCGCAACTTGCCAGCTCTGAATGCGTTTAACTTCAGTGCTGAAACTGCCAGGACTGGGGCCAGGCCTGTTGGTTTTGCACTGGTGAAAGCCCACCCAGCCAGCAGTACCGAGCCTTGTGAGCGGTGGACACACAGGGTCTCCTGGCCCCACGACTCAGCTGTCAGCCGCTGTCCCGGCCAGGGCCCGCGGTCTGCCCTGGGCTCTTCCCGGAATGCTGGGCCTTGAGTAAGGCCCTGGGTCCTGGCCGTGAGCTCCCTCCCGGACACGCGGGCCCAGTGCGGATGGCTGCCGAGGCCCTGCCCCGGTCCAGTGACGTTCCTGGACGGGCACTTTAGAGAAGGCACGGCGCGGAGGAGAGCAGACAGGCGTGGAGACGGGCCCGCGCAGGACGGTGTCCGGGACACAGAGGCGCCCTCGGCCCCGTGCGGGAGACGCAGAGCGTGGGAGCCGTGCCCGCCGTGGCCGTGGGATCCCGCAGCGCTGACCCGTTGCCTTCCAGCCCGAGTACAAGATCGCGGACCCCATCTGCACCTACGTGTTCTCGCTGCTGATGGCTCTCACCACGTTCCGCATCATCTGGGACACGGTCGTCATCATCCTGGAGGGTAGGCGCTCCCTCGGTGCCGGCCGGTTCGCCCCGCGGCCCGGCTAGAGGGCTCCGGCGGGAGCACGTGACGCGGCCTGTGCGTGTGTCGCCCAAGGACCGCGGACTCCCCACCCCTGTCAGCTCACCCTTCGGCAGCCGAGGTGTCGAGGCAGGCAGCGGGCAGAGCACCCGTCACAGAGGGGAAGTTGAGGTGCAGAGGGGCCAGGCCAGCGAGGGCACCGCTGGGCACCAATTGCAGTGGAGCTGGGACGGGTACAGCTCTGCTCATTTTATTTTTCTGAGACAGGCTGTCTCTCATGCTATATAGTTCAGACTGGTCTTGGACTCACTATGTTTCACCATGTGGTCCAAGCTGGCCTTGAATTTGCAGCAGTCCTCCTGCCTCAGCCTCCCCAGTGCTGAAATTACAGGCATGTGGATGATTCTTGGTGCAATTTTATCTGGTGACTTATTTCATCCCTTATTTCCCATTTAACTTTTGACTTTCTTGCATTTATGACATCCCTGCCTTACTGATACTAGTGTAAGCATGGAAATAAAAGCTCTCAGCAGTGGGGTGTCAGTCTCAGATGTTCCTCTGGGTTGTTTGTCTAAGTTTATTTTGGTGTAATTGGCGTTCCTTTTTAGGGAGTATTTTAAAGCATATATTAACCTCACATAGTTCCTCTATTTTTTTTGTTACTATTTATTTCTTTGAGACAGGGTTTCTCGATGCAGTTCAGGCTGGCCTTGAACTCACTTTGTGGTATAGGCTGGCCTCAAACACGCAGCAATCCTCCTGCCTCAGCTTCCTGAGTGCTGGGGTTAGACATGCACCACCACATCTGCTGTTTTCCTGGTTTTTTGGTAAAACAGTGTGCATTAGTGTACCTTAAAGAACTAACAGTTTTAAAAATAATTTGTTGAAACTCAGTTCAGCAACGCTATTTGTTATCTATGAACGTGATATAAGACTTTTTTTTCTTCTGAAGTGAAGTAAACCTCTAAGCTCCGTGTCCGAACTTGCAGGGGTACCGAGCCATTTGAATGTGGACCGCATCAAAGAGGCGCTGATGAAGATAGAGGACGTGTACTCGGTGGAAGACCTGAACATCTGGTCCCTCACGTCGGGAAAGTCCACGGCCATGGTGCACATGCAGCTGAGTACGAGCGGGGCCTGGGCGGGCGGGGGCGGGGCGGGGTCCGGGCGGGGCCCGGGTGGGGTGGGGCGGGGCCCGGGTGGGGTGGGGCGGGGCCTGGGCGGGGCCGCTTGGCTCAGCAGGCGCGCTGAGGAGGTGGTCCCGGGTCAGGGCAGAGCACAGGACAGTGGCTTTTATCTCTTTACCACGGGACCTCGCAGCCTGCTCTCCACCTCCAGGTGGAAGGCGCGGAGTCTCTTCTAGGCCTCTGTACTTTTTACTTAAGTAGCTTCACGGATGGAGTCTTAATTTTTCACTAGTGCACGTGTATGGTCCATCTTTAAAAGCACGTGAGAGCCTTAGCAACAGTCTGCGATTAATGTCCGATGGCCTTTCCTACCTGAGGGGGGACTGGAGAGGTTGCAGTGGCACTGACCAGAGCGCTGACTGCTGACCAATGCCTCGGGAGGTGGCCCGGCCCCGGGGCGCAGTGGGTGTCGGTGGCGGTGACGGCGGCGTCCCCTTGCCTTGCAGTTCCCGGGAGCTCCTCGAAGTGGGAGGAGGTGCAGTCGCGAGCCAAGCACCTGCTGCTGAACACGTTCGGCTTGTACAAGTGCACTATTCAGCTGCAGAGCTACAGGCAGGACGCGGGCAGGACTTGTGCGAGCTGCCAGGGCTCCAGCCCTTGAGCCCCTGCCCGGGCCGCTGCCTTACGTGACGGCAGTCACGGACTCAGAGCAATAAACCGACCCACGGAGGGCCGGGCGCCCTTCCAGGTGAAGATGGTTCCGGAATGCAGTTTACAGAGAGACGACTCCTCAGATACCTCACGGAGCCCGCGACAGGGCCCGCTCCGAGGACGCCTCGAGCGCAGTGCGACCTAGCAGAGTACTTCCCGAGGCCATTGTATCAAGCCAGTGCCAGGAAACCGAGTCGTCGTTTTTTTAAATTATGTAATCATAACTCCAGCTTATGAATTGCTGCTCTTTTTACAGAAATTTTCTCAGCCAATCCCAGAAAGACTAGTAATCTCGCGCTGTGGAGCATGTTCTCAGCCTCAGTGTTCGGGGAAGCCTCGTTTCGCAGAGGAGTCTCAGTGTCATTGTCAGTTACACTTTATAAACGGCTTTTTCCAGATCCTACTGCGTTTCAAATCTCAGAGTTGACCTTTTGATCCTTGGTTGGCTCCTCGGAGTCCCATCTTTACATGTTGTGATTGGTCGCTGTCATTAAGTTACTTAGGAGTTATTTTCGGTATAATTCTGAACGGCAGAAATTAATCTTAAGCTCAGATCACCATGCAGTTATTTAAAACAAAATAAAGTGAGGGGTGAGTTTCAGATTCGCGTTTTTCCAGAGTCGCTTGCGTGGAGCCTGCGGAGCAGGAGTGACCACCGGCCCTTTGAGGGCCTCGGCTTCTGCACAGTTTGCCTAGTGGCCGGTTCCCACACCCCACTCCTCTGTGTGCGCTTCTGGGGGCTCCCGGCGCTGCACTTCATCTTGCGGCCCTGCAGCAGCTCCCGGGAGAACCTCTGGTGCCTGCCGTGGCTGGGGGTTCCGGGGACTCCGAGATGCTCAAAAGATGGGGAACGAGACCTGCTGTGAGAAAGTAAAGGGCCAGACGGTGTCAGCGTGTGCGGTGCGTGCATGTGTGTCCTGTGTGCGCGCGCATGTGTGTGTGTGTGTTTGTGTGTGAAGCCCCGCGAGGGGACCTGCATTCCGCCTGTGTCATAGTGTTAACATTTCCCAGCCAGAGGCGATCTTGTTGGTGACAGCAGTGTCAACAGGGACGCTGTCTGACATGAAAAGTCAGCATGGTCACTGCTGGGAGGGCTGGCGACAGTGACCAGGTGAGTGGCAGGTTGAGATGGACCCTGAGAGGCCAGCTGTGACTCCCGACAGGGCCTGTGCTGGGCTGTGCTCTTTGGCATCTGGAGAGGGACAGCTTCCCTGCTGCCTGCTGCTTAGTTAGGGCTACTTGGTGCGGTGGCCCCGCACCCTTCGGAGGGTGGAGGAGGAAGAAGCGAGCAGAAGGGAGGAGCATGGGAAGGTGCCTGTGCCTCATCTCTGCAGCACAAGTGACGGCCCTGTGTCTGTGCCTTCCCAGAGCTGCAGCACTTGAGACCTTGTGGGTCTCAGCGCCCAGAGAAGGGTGCTGACTCGCAGTCCCGGCCGAGAGCACTGGTTGCGCTGCCCTTGCTGAGCCAGAGGCAGATACTGTCAGTGGGACACCACGACGGGGCGGGACGCCAGGACTCAGCGTCAGGAGACTCAGTATTCAGGAGAGGGACTGAAGCACCCAAGGCTTGCCAGGAAGATACCTCGACGCAGAGGCCCGGCCACTCCTCGGGGACCTGTTCGCATCCCCATCTGCAAACTGTCAGAGCTGCCCGCGAGGCTGACCTGCGAGTCAGCCTGTGGTGCTTTGGGGAGAGCGTGCTTGCTCCTGGTGGGCTCTCACTGCCCTGGGGAACGCAGTGGGCTGAGCCCTCATCCAGCGGGCAGCCCTAAGTGTGGCCTCAGGTAACGGAGTTAAGGGCCAGCAGTGGCCCCCCAGCAGTCCTGTGCCTGGTTGCTGGGCTTCTCATTTTACTGTTTCCTTACAACCTTGGGTGCTTTGTTCCTGCTCCTGAGTGCGGCGTCGGGCTCACTGCATCCGCCCCTAGCAGATGGGTCAGGACCCAATGCCACAGTGCCTGTGCATGACAGTGGAGGAAAGCATTTTCAGAGCCAGGGCCAGGAGAGAGGTGTTTTTTGTGGGAGGAAGAATTTTTTTGAAAACAGCCAATTGAGCCTGGCATGGTGACACCTGCCTGGAATCCCAGCACTCTGGAGGCTGAGGCAGGAGGATCGCCATCAGTTTGAGGCCAGCCTGGGCTACATAGCGAGAGCCCATTTTGTAACAGTGGACCAGTTGCCTTGCACCCCTTCCAGGGACTTCATGGCCAGCTCCGCTGTGGGCCTTGCTTCTCACGGTGACTGAGTCAAGCACAATGTAGCTGAGTCTGTTTTCTTACGCATTTGTGGTCACTGGTTCGTCCTAATTAGTAAGCTGTTCATAATGGAATTTGAAGCCTTTGAAGTAAAGTTTTGGGCGTTTTGCTGCAGACCACCTGGGGGGTAGGGTGTCCATCGCCACAGTGTGCCCCCACCATGCAGGGTTAGGTGTCAGCCGGCACAGTGACACTAGACCAATGGTGTGGAGGGGCCGGTCCGCCCTCCCTGTAGCTGAGGAAGCCGCCGTAGGGAGCCCTGGCTCCAGGCTGCACGAGCCTCCGCTGGCTTCCAATTTTTTTTTTTTTTTGGCAGCAGGAACCAAACTCAGGACCTGTGCTCACCAGGCACGTGCTGTGCCGCAGAGCTACATCCCCGGCGCCTGGCCTCAGACCTGATTCACACGTTCCACTCGTGGGAGCTGCCAGGGAGGCAGTGGGTGCCTGCGAGCTGGGAGAAGCCAGGGTCCCGGTGTTAAATCCCCAGGAGCACCCGGCTGGCCGGCCCTCCAGAGCCCACTTACAGAGGCACCGGCAGATGCCTGCCAGCCTGGTGAGAGCATTAGTGGGGCTCCCCCAGTCTAGGGCTTTGGGGAGCCGGAAGTGGGGCCTGCACAGGAGAGGCCGGCCCCGGGGTTTGTCTGCGTGTGATCAGAGCGTGTGTGTGGAGTTCTGTTTTCCAAAATGTAATTTCCTATCCGTTTATTCAAGTGTCGTTTTTGCCATGTGGTTTATTAAAAAATGAAAGTGGACCCATTCGATTTTCGTTCTTTTCATTAACAGTCAGAGGCCTTAAAACCTATTGTTAAAATCATTGGGCAATACGCCAGGATGCCGAGCGACGCCGACATACGAGTCACCAACAGCGATGGCCTCGTAAACGCTTAAGAAATAAGCCTGAAGAAAGTCTTGCAGGTAGGACACAGGAGCTGCTCAGAGGTCCCTCTGTGCTGTGTCAGTCACTTGCAGCTGCCCTGCAGTCCTGGTGACAATGCACAAGGACAGAAGCCACTGTCAGAGTCGGGCAGGGACCGGTGTGACATCCAGCAGACACCCGCTGTCCCCCCAGCAGCAGGGGTCGGGGAGGGGCTCCTCACCCGCAGAGTCTGCTGTGCCCCTGTAAAGAAAACAGGCCCAGCTGGGCTCAGTGGTGCGCGGCTGTACTTTCAGCACCTGGGAGGCTGAGGCAGGAGGATCGCTGCCAGTTCAAGGCCAGCCTGAACTACGTGGCGACATGAGGCCAAGGCCTCCGGGACGCCTCACTGAAGATTCAGCAATAAATAATGGCACTTAGGGCAGCTCACATAGTTTACACCAACGGAAGCGCACAAATGAAGACCTTACCCCACAGGACTAAAAAGAATTGTCGAGCTCTTAATAATGTTCTTTACAGTTTTCAAGTTACCTAGGAAAAGACCCAGCTATAGCTGCACAGATGATAAAGTACCGCTGTAGGGAAGTTGTAGCAGTAAATCTGGAAGTAGCCAGAATATTTGATTACCCAGCAGAATTTGTTCTGCTGTCTCTGGGCTGCGGGGCTGTGGGTTCAGTTTTTTGATCTATGCAACATTAAGATGTCTTGCATAAACTTTTATTTACGCTAGGCTCTCGGCTTTGTTTCCCATATACTTTTTATTTGTTTCTTGGTTTTCTGAGACAGGCTCTCACTATGTACTCTAGGCTGGCCTCAAACTCACAGCAATCCTCCTGCCTCAGCCTCCCAAGTGCTGGGATCGCAAGGGTGCATGCACCACCACACTGGCCTGATTGCATATATACCTGAATAGTATTTTGGGTTATATTTTAACTTCAGCCATGGTTCCATTAAAATTGCCAGAAGCTCTGAACTGCAGCTGAGCAGAATAAAATGAAGGGTCACAGGAAGCGGATGGAAGGGTCCAGAGATGGAGGGGAGGGAAGAGGACGGGCTCGGGGTGTGCTGTGTGCGTGGACGCCGTGCCGCGGACATGCACGGGAGGAACCCTGGGATAGCTCCTGTGACACACGCAGCCTCCCCAGAACCCCGCTTAGCTCAGGGCTCTGGAAGCGCGGCCCTGTGAGCTCTCACCAGCCACGCCTGTCCCACGAGGCACCCCGTTTTTCCTTTCTGATGTACCTGAGGACCAAGCCCCACACCATGCTGAACTACCTGCCCCTCCGGCTTTTATCTTGATGCAGGGTCTCCCTAAATTGCCCAGTCTGAGCTCAATCTTGTGATCCTCCTGCCTCAGCCTCCCAGAGGGCTGGGAGCCCTGACTGATACTCTGTGTTACCAAGAAGCTCCATGTCTCTTGCCCTGGACTTTTCAAAAATGTGTTGAGGTTTGATTTTCAGATTCCTACTGTCTGTGTCACTTGCCAGTGTCTGCAGATTGGTTTGTGGCGTTGGTTTCATTTTTTATGCTTCTGTTAACAAAATGCTGATGATACAGAAGAAAATTATATGGGTGGTTTTTACTCTGCTATCCATTGATGTGTTTGTTGATAAGCCAATGGAATGTGTTTGAAGTAGAGGATGATTTCACACACTTAGCCCTAGAAAAAGAATCTGCGTCCTGGGCAGCCCCGGGTTTGACGGTCCGACCCCAGCCACCCTGACCCTGCCCAGTTTTATTTTATTTATTTATTGTTTGGAGACGAGATCTTGCTATGTAGCCCAGGCTGGCCTTGAACTCACAGTGATCTTCCTGCCTCAGCCTCCTGAGTGCTGGGATTACAGGTCTGTGCCACCAGCCCCTTCCTTTGTGTTCCAAGGCAGGGCCTTTCTAAGCCACTAAGTTGCCCAGGTGGGACTTGAACTCATGATCCTGCCTCATGATCCCAAGTACAGGGATTCTAGGTGTCCACTGCCCTACCCCCAGCTTTTTAGCTTTTATGAAATTTTGTAGCGAGGCGATTCCGGCAAGGTCTGCAGGGGTCTGAGCTTCTTTGAGCCCCTTTTCTTCCGCTGCACAGGAGACTCACACCCCACACCCTGGGTGCTACTTTCGCCTGAGCCTTGAACCCCACGCAAAGCATCCGTTGCAGTCTGTGAGTGTCCCTCCCCCTCCCCCGGTCTACCATTGCCTACCCATCCCACCCCACCGGGATTTGGGGAGCTATGCAGTATAATCCGGGGAGGATGGGAGGAAGCAACCCCTTACCTGGGCTTGGAGCCAGGCCATTTCCTGCTCACCAGCCTCCCTGGGCCCCGAGTTCGAATCCAGGTGGAGCCAAGCGAAGTGGCTCCTCTGCCTCTGGGCTCGCCCTTCACTGGTAACCTGGAGGGGAAGGGGTTCGTGAGGGGTGGTTGCATTTTTAGTGGTAGGGGACAGGGTCTTGCTGTGTATCCAGGCTAGCCTTGAGTTCATCGTGTGGCCCCGACTGGCCTCACACTTGATGACCCGCCTGCCTCAGCCTCCTGGGATCTCAGGTGTGCCCACTGTGCCATCACTGCCACCGGCCATGACATCGTGGGCTCCCAGGACGGCGGTGAGGGTGCGGTGAGATCATGAACACAAAGCACCTGGGCTGGACTTGGACTCGGACAGCTTCTCAGCACGGGGCCCGCAGCCACGCCATGGCCCGAAGTCGCGCTCCTCTGGGACCTGGCGTGGGTCTGTGTGTACAGCTCGCAGGTGGGGCTCCCGGCCCCCAGCCAGCCCAGCCCTCCGGGCCACCTCAGCCGCCCACACGGAGGAGGACACCTTCACGGCTGCCCGGGCACCTGAGGGGAGCGGCTTCCCCCGCCAGACTCCGCCTGCCGCTTCTGCCCGAGCCCACGCCCACCGGGACTTCTTCAGGCTCCTGGAAAAATAGTTTTCCAAATCTAGTTTATTTCAAAGAGAAAAAAATAAAATCTCAAAAGACGTCCATCAAGGGGCAGCAGTGGTGCAAACATTGCACGGTGTCACCCCCAAATCATTCTCCAGCGCACAGGACATGTGCATTCAATTGTCCGCACAATACCAGCGCAAACCTTTCTCCTCAGTGAACTCAGAGATCAGTAGCGTGACTATCTTAGCCCCTTTTTAAATATACGGATATATACATGCACGAATACACGTATTGTTTCTTTCAGTTTCTCACACTAGTGATTTAACTTGTGATCCTCCTGTCTCAGCCTCCTAGAGGGCTGGGATCGCATGGATGAATTTTTGTGTCTTATTTATTTCACTTATGAGTACAGCTTCTGGGTGCTTCCATTGACCTCTAAAGGTCTCCAGTTTACCCTTCTTTGCAGCTGAGTACTGCTCCATTGTATAAAAGTGCCACATCTTTTTATCCACTCCTTGGTTGATGGGCACTTAGGTTGTCTCCCAGATCTGGCTATTACAGAGTGTGCTGCTAAAAACAGGAGAGCACATATATATATATCGCTGTGGTGTGATGGTGTTAATCATTCTGGAAAAATACCCAGAGGGGGACCAGTGGGTTGAATGGGACCTCAATCCTAGATTTCTAAGGAATCTCCACCCTGATTTCCACAGAGGTCTGCATCCCCACCAACAGTGGAGAAAGGTCCCTTTGTCTAAATGCCCCACTAGCATTTGTCATTGGTTGCTTTCTTGATGACAGCCATTCTCTCCAGGGTGAGGTGGAATCTCGGTGCTGTTTTAATTTGTGTCTCTCGAATGACCAGTGACGCTGAACACTTTTTCACATATTTCTTTACTGTTTGTAAAGAACTGAAACCCCTAAAACAGGAGCCAAATTAAACCTCTCCTCCTTGACACTGTGGGTGCTGGGCACTGTGTCCCAGTGACGGGGGTGGGGGACTGAGCAGCTCCACTTCCCACCTCCCAGGAGACTTGAACGTCGCTCACTCCTGGGGAAACTGAGCCGAGTCCTCTGGACCCCAGCACCTGTCTTGGTCATCCTGTACTCGGTGGCTAGTGTGAAGTGGCCTCAATTCATCCATGCGATCCCAGCCCTCTAGGAGGCTGAGACAGGAGGATCACAAGTTCAAGCCCAGCCTTAACAACTTAGGGAGACCTTGTTTCAAAATAAAACATAAAAAAGGGCTGGGAATGCAACTCAGTGTGAAGGCCCTCAGGGTTCCAGCCCTAGAACCGCGCACACGTATGCACACGCACGCACGCACACTAAAGAGAAAAACAAATTGTAGTGGATTGAAAACTGATGCTCACCTTAACACCAGCTGAACTGAATCAGCGCGGTGCTGAGGGTAGACAGCCTGCTGAGGACCCCTGCCGGCATAAAAGGGGACCTGGAGAGGGAGACGGTAGCTGTTTGGTGCTGTTGGTTCCCCTGGAGGAGCTCGTCATGCTGGCTCCCCTGATAGGAACTGGGCTGCTGCCATCAGGGGAGCTCGGGGCCTTGTCCCTTTAGAGTGGCTGCGGTTCACTTTGGGCAGCTCTGGTCCTTACTGTGAGCATCACTTCCTGGCTCCGGAGGGGAAGATGATGCTGGCTCAGTCTCCAGGGGAAGCTTGTCACGCTGGTTTCCTGATATGAACTCGGCTGTTCTCATCACCAGAGGAGCTCGGGACCTCTCTGTCGCTGAGGATGGCTGGGGTACTTTTTTGGGGGAGCCCTGGTCCTTACTGTGAGCATCGCTTCCTGGCTCCAGTGCAGACCCCTCGGCTGCTGGTACAGATCCTTCACCCCGCTGGCACAGACTTCCTGGCTTCCACCACTGACCTTTGGGCCTCCCCAGCACAGACCTGTGGGATAGACTTGCATGAGTCCTTGTCGTGGGCTCTGGGCCTCCAGCTGGCCTCGTGGGGGGGCTCCGGTGTTCAGCTGGACCTTGCAGGACATTGCCACGGGTTTAATGTGTGGACAGATTTCCTGCACTTGTTGTGTTTCACTCTTGATTGACTATTACAAAATAATACTACAGATTCTGTGTCCTGTACGTAACTTTTCCTCGCAATCCCTGACTGCAACACAAAATCTACAGGTGAACAAAAAAACAAAGTGAGGTATTTCCATTGAAAGGAAAACTACTGAGCACCAGCAAGGAAGGAAGCTCTGCGAAGCTACCGCACAGGTGGTTCCTGAGCAGAGCTGGGCCAAGAGCAAACACTGCGAGACTCCTTTGTCTCACATTTGCAGAAAGGCGGTTACTCACTCGTGACTGAAAGCAGGGCCATTTGGGGGTGGCCGGGGGGAGACTGCAAAGATCGGGGAGGGACCCACGGATGTGACTGGGACAGCGTTTCACAGCAAGGCCAGAAGTTACAGGATTTTACTGACTCCGCTTTGGATCAGGAACTCCAGTGTCACTCCCGCCTCGGAGAAAAACGTCTAGAACATTCTGTGAAACATCCATTCCCAAGGGGTCCTGGCCTCATGCCAAGCACCCAACAGCCCCACACCTGCTGGATGGCGTGCTAGGGAACAGCCACGGAATGTTCTAGAACCACGAAAAATCAGAGCCCGAAGCCATCTGCGCAATCGCCCACACACACGCGTGCATCTGCTCTGGACACCATGGACCTCGGGCCACACCCGCTGCACCCCGTCTGTCCCTAGAAGGGGCCGCTCCCATCAGCTTCCCTGTGTCGCCCACTGCCTGTCCCCAGGATCCTGGTGTCAGGGCTGGCGGGGCCTCCGCAGGCCTCTGTCCCGGGCTCTCATAGCCCACCAGGTTTCCACCCTGTGCCCAGTGCCACCTGGACCCTCACCTCGGCACCTGTCCTCTCCTGGGTCCCCTGAGAAGGCCTGGGAAGCAGGTGGGAGGAGGGGGCTCCCAGCTGGCATCGAGGGGAAAAGATGGTGGAGGAGGAAAAGGAGGAAAAAGGCGAAGTCCTGGCTGACCAGGCATCGTGCGTGGGGTCCTGCCATGTCATCAGGCTGTCCTGGAACTCACTGTGTAGCCCAGGCTGGCCTCGAGTTCTTGGAGATTCTCCTGCCTCGGCCTCCGGAGGGCTGGGATCAAAGGTGCGCCCTGCACCCGGTTTGTTGTGCAGATGTTAAACCAAGCAGCACTTTAAACCCTGAAGTTCTGCTGTTGGAGGGATCTGAGGAACCCATTTCGGGGTGCCGGGGGGCTGCTTTGAATGAGCCGCTCCACTTCTGGGGGATGATTCGAGGGCATTTGTAAAACAGAGCATTTAAAGCGCTGAGCCCTTTAGCCAAATCGTTCTGCTCATGGAAATTTTCACCACAGAAATAATTCAAGGGAGGAAAAGAAAAAGCCAGAACAAAATGTTGACCTAGAACAAGCATTCCTGGGAGCGCAGGGAGGCCCGCTCCCTCGGGCAGGCCTGCGAATCCGCAGCCTGGGTTTGCTCACGCGCCGTTGTTAGCCGTGCAGGTGACCCCTGGTGGTTGTAATTTGTATGTCCTTAAAAAGAGAACGTCAGGGGATGTACCTTAGCCTTCCTGGCAAACACAAGGTCCTGATTTGATTCTTGATTCCAATATATACACACATTCAACCAAGCATGGTGGCACACACCTGTAATCCCAGCTCTTGGGAGGCTGAGGCAGGAGGATCGTTGTGAGTTCGAGACCAGCCTGGGCTACAAAGTGAGCTGAAGGCCAGCCTGAACTGTATAGCAAGACTTTGTCTCAAAATAAATTAAGTAAATTAAATTAAAAATAAAAATGGGAAGGTGGGGCACGCCCCCTCGTGGCCAAAACCGGAATTACCTAGGAATTTTTTTTTTTTTCTTTTTCCTCAGTGCACAGGGTGGACACTGTCCAGAGTACAGCCTGCAGGGCGGCCTGGGATTTCCTCCACCCCTTTTCAAGAGTCTAGGACCACAAAGTTAAACATCTCTCATAAATCCATTGCCCACTTGGAGAACCCCCCTTAGCAAGTCTTCCCGTTAAGCCTTTTCCTCGCTGCTGTGTTGAAGAGACAGCTCACACTTACCTTTACATACTAATACACTTTCATGCGTCATTTTATCTCGGTAAATACATGGCGATGATGTACACAGACTTCTGTGTGAAGTGCTGGTGATCAAGCCCAGGGATTGTGCTTGCCAGGGAAGCACTCGACCTCGGAGCCGCACCCCAGCCCCGGCGCTTATGCGGGCTGCTAAGAGCTGGCTCGGACCCCGGCACGAATCCCCTGTCGCTTACACCTGCGGTCCTTTAGCTTTTAGAGCCTCTCCTGGTCCCCTGGGTAAACGGAGGCTTCCACGCAAGGTCAATTCTATCTTACTCGAAGGTGACCAGCAGATGGCGCCCTAGCCCTGCGCGGAATTTCGGCTAACGTGTTTTGTGCTAGGACGGAAAACAGCGAGGGCTCGCCCTGGGTGGGGCCCACACAGTCATCTCTGCGGGAAGCATCTGCTCCAGCAAAACAAAGGAGCAGAAAGGGCTCTGCAGCAGGCAGGAAGGTGAGCCAGGCCGCCCTGAGCCAGCCAGGGCCATGGGGCACGGTGCCTGCCACTCTTACCCTGCACAGTGTGGCAGAACCCTGGGCACCTCCCGCCTCCCTCCTTTGATTTGCTTTCATTATATTTTGGTGTTTTTTGAGACAGGGTCTCGCTGTTTAGTCCAGGCTGGCGGCTCTCCTGCCTCAGCCTCCCCAGTGCTGGGATGCACCACCACGCCCGGCTTCAGTTAATTACACTTTGTAACTGTTCAGAGCTAACTTGGTGACCTTGCACACCGGTGGAAAACCAGTCACACTCACTGTGACCCAAACAGTGTCGGGGGCTGAGGCCTGGGGTGCTGCCCTCCCTCTGGCCTCGGCTCCAGCGGTCACATTCGACTGGGCCAATTTCCGGTCTGCCCATCCTCTCCTGCTCACACCCAGGCCCGTGCTGGCTGAAGCAATGAATGACGAGGAGGTCTGGGCATCGGGAGCCAGGAGCCAGAGCAGTGCACCCCAGGAATAAAGGGGGCCAGGCAGGCCCCGCGGGGAGGGCAGGAGGCCCCAGGCCTGATGCAGAGGGTTGCACCCTGCGGAGAGCTCGGGAGTGAGCTCAGCACCGCCTTCCAGCCTCGGCTTCCTTCGGGCACTTTGGGGCGGGGCTGCACGGGGGTGGGGGTGTCTGTCTGTCCACTGCCCGGAAGGCCGTGCAGCCCGCGCTGTGGGGACAGAGAGCCAGCCAGCGGTGAGACGCCTCGGCGGCGGCCTCCGGGGACTTCCTGCGTGGGGGAGGGGCTGCACCTGCGGGGTTTCCTGACCCGGGGCGGCTCCAGGCTGCAGCCCGGGCTCCTGCGCCCGTCTGCGTCTGCGCGGGCAGAGGGCACTGCCAGGCCTGGGCTGGGGTGCAGCGTCTCCCCTCCCGGGCCAGGCAGTGGGCAGGGGGTGCTGGCGATTTGCAGCACACTGCTGAGGGGCTCATTGTTAAACTTCTCTTCCGAAAGCCTTAAGGGGTTGATCTAAAAATACGGTGAGTGTTTCTTTTCTTTTCTTTTAATTTTATTTAAAGAAAAAGAAAATGAAACAGAAAGAGGGTAGAAATAATACAAAATTTCAAAAAACCCCACAAATAATAACCAGTAAGAAATCACTAGTTGATAATTACATATTTTCCTCTTAGAAGTAGTTGTTCAAGTTACAAAAGTAAAACCTACAAAGTGGACATGCAAGCAGTGAGGCTGCAACCGGTTCTGTTCATCTATCCAACAAAAACTTAGTAATATGGTGCGTGTTTCTAAAAAGAACTTCTTAGAGTAAAAGATGCATGGATAAGGCCACGTGCTAAGTGCCTTTGAAGCCAGAGCAGCCTCGTGAGGGGGATTCTTGGCAACATGTCTGTGTGCTTTTGCTATCTTACATTTTTAAAAATTTTTTTGAGATAGAGCCTCGCTATGTGGTCCAGGCCAACCTCAGGCTTGTAGTGCTCTTCCTGCCCCAGCGTCCCTAGGGCTCGGGTTACACGCGTGTGTCACCACGCCCAGCTTACATGCCTTAATTTAAACATGCACCTTATCCTCACATTACCACACCAGGGTCAGCGGTCAGGGGCCTGCTGTGTGTCCCCCCCCCCCAGCTCTGCCTTCAGTGGCACCATGGTGGGCATTTGGAATTGGCTGGGTACGGGCTGTTGCACCCTGGAAAGCAGCAGTCACTCACACACCAGGACAGGTGCTGGCTCTGGGCCTTTCCCTCAGCCCCGCAGTGAGGAAGGGGCACAGGGCAGAGGTGGGAGGATGGGCAATGCCAGCCTGGAAACACTCTTGACTCACACAGGGCACAGCCAGGAAGGGCCAGCTCCTGGGTACCAGGGTAGGAAGGGGAGTGGGTGGGTGGGGGAGTCAGGGGCATGAGAGCTGGCAGGTGTTTAGTCACCTTCCTGTCCCTGACACCTGAGAGCGGAGCAGGAGAGGGTTATCTGGCTCCTGGTTCCAGGGGGTTCAGTCCATGGTCTTTTGGCTCCAAGGCAGCAGCAGGGAAGAGCATGAGTGGGAGAATGTGCCTCCCTCATCACATCCAGGAAGCAGAGAGCAAAGGGGGGGCTGGGGACAGAACGCATCCCTCCAGGTCACACCCCAGGGGCCCCTCTAACCAGGCCGCACAGCACATTCCACTAGGAACTCTTCCTGGATTAACCCCAAAGCCCCACCTCTGAACACAGGGGCCTCGGGGAACATTCTAGACCTAAACCAAGACTCAGGCTCAGTTTTAAGAAATGAAACCGGCCTGGAGGGAGGCTGGCCCTGTGAGGACACCGAGGGGGAAGCCACGGCTTTGCAATCCTGTGACTAAAAAAGAGACGTGTGTGAGGCAAGACAGGCAGACGCTGCAGCCTGTGTGGAGTGGGTTCCAGAGGAGAGCGGGTCCCTCTCCCCAGCCCTGCCACGCGCTGTCACGAGGCAGGCACAGGAGCAGAGTGACCGGCCTTATGTCCCTGCATGGGACACCCCTCCTTGGCCACTCCCACCCTGGCTACCTGTGCATTCTGGCTGACTTTCCATGAGCCACTCTGCAAACCAATCAGCCCAGAGTGGGGCGAGTAGGAACTTGATCAGTGGGATCAGAAGTGGCAGAATTCGGACCCGGCTGCAGCGGGCAGTGCTGGCCTAGCTGGCCTGGCGGCAGGTGGCGGGTGGCCAGGTGGCTGGGGTCAGCGGCTGAGGGAAGAAGTCTCCACACTCAGATCCCAGAAGTGACCTGTGCTGTGACCCGCTGGGCCTTTCCCCTCCGTCCCCACCCAAACAGTTTACCTGATCACCGCCACTTCCTCAGAATCCTGGTCACAGGTCACCTGGCCCACACCCACTGTTCAGAGATAAAACCAGGGTGGAACCGAGGACCCAGGTGTCCCTGTGCCTAAGGTAGGCGGGGGTGTGGCAAGGCTGGCGGACCTGGGCCAGCCCTAGCCGACTTCCCTTCACCTGCCTTGGCCAACCTGGGGAGTGAGCCCAGCAGGGGGCGCCAGGCCGACCAGGAACCCAGGGCCTCCGCACCTCGCAGCTTGGGCAAAGTCCCTGTTCCCAACCCAGCCTCCCTGCAGGGACACACACAGCTCTGCCAGACCAACCCAACCCTGTGTCAAGGGGGGGCTTCTTAGAAGAGGGGGTGCACAGAAGAGGATAAGCACAATCCCAGACGCAGGAGATGCGGCCTCAGACTTTTGTTTACTTATTGTCATTATTACCACTGGCTTTCAGAGACAGGATTCTGATGTGACCCGTGTAAGACATGGCGCTCCTGGGGCCCAGGCTCCTAAGGCCCTGGGTCCCCGCTGTGGGACAGAGCCGCCCCTCCCTTGGCTTTCTCTGTGCGTCACCAGCTGGGGCCCCCTGTGACCCAGACCTCCATGGTTCTCATGCAGGGGTTCAGGTCCTGAGCCACAGCCAGGGTCGCAGGCCGGGTAGGAGCCCCGTGGGCAGCATGCAGGCTGCGGAGCTTCGTGGGTGCCAGGCAGGGTTGGGAATCACAGCACCCCCAGAGCTTGGGCAGGGTGCCAGGCTGTGTGACTGCGGGTTCCCTTCCCAGGCCCAGATGGTGACTCAGGGACAATGTGACCTCAGCCCCTCACCCCGAGGAGCATGACCACCAGCCCAGGGCCCAGGGGACTGAGGTGACAGCTTGGGTCCAGTCTCCTTTCCTTTCTTCAAGGGACAGCACGGCCATCAGTGCCTGCTGTCCTGGCCTCCAAGGGTGGGAAAGAGGTGAGACCCCTTCCCAGGGGAGGGGACAGGAATGACACCCTGTCCCTGGGTCCCTGCCGCCCTCTGAGGTCACGGCCTGGGTTCTTTCTGACATCACCATCTCTGCTTCTCCTGCCCTTTTGTGAAAAATCCCATCATTGAGACTGAAGTTAGATTTGTAGCAAAATTTAAAACTCACCTCTCCCTTTTTTTTGGTACAGGAAATCAAACTCAGGACCCTACACTTGCCAGGTGGGTGCTTAGTTTTTGATGCAAAGTTTCTCTATGTAGTTCAGACTATCCTTGAACTCAGGTCAATCCTCCTGCCTCAGCCTCCCGAGTGCTGGGGTTACAGGTGTTCACCACCTCGCTTAGTGAGGCCTCTTTCGTTTTTAATGACTGGGTTGCTCTTCGTATATGCACGTTTGCATACATAGTCAACGTATCATTCCATCCGTACACTGCGTGTCCCGTATACTCACGTACAGATTCTTGGCTTTCATTATGAAGATGGGCTCCTTTTTTTTTCTAACACTTGGAATCAAACTCAGGACCTTGCACTTGCCGGGCAGGCGCTTGTGCTGCCGAGCTACATCCCCACATGGCTTCCTTTCATTCGACCTTCCCTGTGTCCCCTTTGAAACATTCCTCTCTTCTAAGTTCCCCGTAGCATCCTCAGGGCTGCTCCCCAAGGTGGACTCCTGGGGCCAAGGCTGCCATCTGTTTTTCCTCCCTGCTGGATCCCGGTTGCCTCACGGAAGTATTTATTGAAAAACAAATCCAGCCTTTGGTTGCACAAGCCAGAAACCGCGGTGTGTCTGCAGCACCACCCGCCCCTGGGCCGCAGGGAACACTTCCTCTGGGCTGCGCTCTGTAACCTGTGGGAGCCCAGCAGGCTCAGCCAGGCGCAGGGCGGGGAAGTGGGAAACTGAGGCTGCGTGACTCAGAGCTGCCCAGCACCGGATGGTCCCAGCTCCTGCTGGGGACAGGTGAGGGGGACCAAGCACTGCCTCTGAGGCGGCTCTGTGCTGGGCACACGGCAGCATCTACACGCTCCCTGGCTCCGTGACACCCCAAGGCCACACAGGACTGGAGACAGAGCAGCCTCGTGCAGGCCCAGGCCTTGATGCCCTGCTCAGCCAGCATGGGGCCCAACCTCCCAGCAGGAAGGAGGGTTTTGTTTCTTTATGCAAAGTGCCTTGCACCCACATTGACCTCACCCTGGCTGGCCGGTTTGTTCCAAGCAAGGAGGGACACACCCAAAACGGATGGCCTGGCAGGCAGGGCAGTGCTACCTCAGCCTCCCCCACTGCATGCCTCCTCCCAGCCAGCTCTGCCTCTGCCACACGGCTGGGGGCACAAACCCAGAGGGAACCTGGCCCAGGGCCAGCTCTGGAGGACAGTCCAGGTAGTCCAGAGGACCTGGGGACCCAAGCAATGAGGCACACAGGCCACAGGGTCCATCCCAAGGACCACAGCAAGCGCCTCCGAAACCATGAGTAACCCTTCTCCAAGAGCTGAGTACCTCAGGGCTTTGTTTCCGCGGTGGCAGAAAGCAACTTAGGCAAGGCTACCCCTTCCCTTTCCTTTTTTTGTTTTTTTGAGACAGAGTCTCGCATGCAGCTCAGGGTGGCTGTGAACTCACTATGTAGCCCAGGTGGGACTCAAGTTTTCAGTGATCCCCCTGCCTTGGCCTCCCAAGTGCTGGGATTACAGGCCTGCACCACCACATTGGCTGTTCTAGTCTGTGGTGCACTGCTGTAACACACTAGCCGAGGCTGGAGATTTATAAAGGGCAGAGACTGGTTTTCGCAGTTCTGGAGGCCAGGAAGTCCAAGCCCAGGGTCTTCCTGCAGTTGTGTCACCCCACAGAGGAACATGGAAGGGGGAAGGACATTTGAGTGTGGGGTCGGAGCCCAACCCACCCCTCTCCCAGGTCACAGCTGTCATGTACTGCACCCACTGGTCATTCTGAGATGACCCCTCTTGATTCTGAGTGCCCAGGTGCCCAGCTTGGCAGAACCTGGGCTCGGGCTCCCTTCGGGCGCACTGGCTGAGCTGGGAGGCCGAGGCAGTGCAAGGCGTGGCTGTCCTCAGCCGCTCATCACACTGTCCCCACGAGGCCGGTCATGCGTGCCCCGGGCACATGCGCATCTGTGCACCCAGCGAGTGAGCCCACAGGCTGGGGTGCTGGAGTGAGCGCCCCCACGTGCCGGGCAGGGTGTGCTGGGTGCGCGTGGGGTGCACGTCCCTCCGTGAGCCCTTGTGTTGTAGCCGGCTGCGCAGGATCCCTCGGTGAGCTGAGCCCCGTCTGGAGGTCAAAGGCCATGGGGCGCGCACGCGGCGCGGGGTCTGGGAATTGTGCAGGGCAGGCTCGGGGTCAGCTCTCCCCCGGGGAGTGGGCGTTAGGACAGGGGAGCGTCCCGTTGTCATCCAGCTTCGGGGGCGCGCAGGAGAGCGGGCCTGAGGCTGGGCTCGCGTCGCCGGCCGGGCCGGGGTCTCTCTCTGCCGGGCGCCCCCTGCTGGCGGCGGTGGCGTGTCGCACCCTGGGCCGGAAGGAAGCAGAGAACCGCTAGACTGGCTGGGGGCCTTGGTGGGCTTTCTAACGGTGTTCAGCGATTTGTGGGGATAAAGAAAAAGCAAATCAAATATTATGGGGGCGCTACTTTACTCAGTGGGGGAAAAATATAGCACACCGCTATTATTATTTTTTTTGTATTTAGTTTTTGTTGTTACTGTTTTGGTTTTGTGGGGTTTTTTGTTTTGTTTTGGTCTTTTTGAGACAGGGTCTTGCTCTGCAGTTCGAGCTGGGCTTGAGCTCACTTTATAGCCCAGACTGGTCTTGAACTTGCAACGATCATCCTGCCTCAGCCTCCTGAGTGCTGGGGTTACAGGGGCACCCCCCGGATCTCTATTAGTTTTAAGTGAGATACCAAGTGAACTGCAGATTCATTTTCTGTGATATTAACTCATATGCCAGGCAGTTCAGCCCTTTAACAAGTATCATCCGATGGGCTTTCCATTTTCAATTGTTTCTTTATGAAGAGCAGCTGCCCCCTGGTCCACGACATCCCTGTTTCATGCTCCCCAGAATCTCGAGGAAAGCCTCAGGTTCCAAAGCCACTTTACACCCTGGTCCTTGCTAGCTCCCATCTCGGACACTGGGGCCTGCAGGTGAAGGAGAAACAGGGTTGATGGCTCTGATTTAACCGTCAGTGGCACCCGGGGAGCTCTGCTCCCTGGGCCGACAGAGACACCGGATGTGTGTCCTGCATCCTCGATTCACGCACGTGAACTGTGACCACAGCTCCTCCTAGAGCTGACATCCAGGGCTGTCCATTTTACTGCATCTAAACTACAGTGGACCTTTCAGTTCCAACCAGCTTGACACCCAGTGTGGCTTCTGACCAGAAGTTTAATTTCAGCTTACAACTAAAGTCTTGAGATGTGACCCGAATGCCGGCCACTTGTGCTTCCAGGTGGCACAGATACAGACCGAGCCCCGGAAGAGCTCTGGGAGGAACATTGCCACCTCCTTCCTGCACCCGGTTCATTGGGAAACCCTGGGCCGGGTGTCTCCGAGGACACTGAAGGCTGCCTGTGACAGGAGAGGCTTTGAGGGCCGGAGAGGAGCCCGAGCTGCCCGGGAACAGTACAGCCAGCCTGGGAACGCGCTGGGTTCCCACGTCACCGTCCACATTCAATGCTAAAAGTAATAACTTTAAAAGGAATCGGTACCACTTCAAACAGCGTGGAGGCAGAATCTGAGAACGTGTAGAGGTTGACTCCACAAAATAGTCTCCAGAGTAACATGCAAACATTTGCCTGTCTGCTCCTCTGTCTCTGATAAATCAGAGGAGCTGGCCGGAGGGAGGAGGGCCGGACAATGCCAGGAAGTAGTATCAGATCCGATTGGCCTCGGAGAGAGGGAAAGCCACCCACGCTCCGTCACCCACCCCCGTCACGCAGTGTAAATAGTTTTGAAGTGGAGGGTGATTTTTTAAAAAGACTCTCCAAGCAAATAATACTTTACTATAGTATAACAAATGCCGGCTGAGCCAGAAGGCTGGTTTTAGGGTTCTGCTCGAATTAAAATGTAACTTGAGGTTTTCCTAATTTTTAAATTTTTGTTGACGCAGGTTTGCAGGACACATTTACGTTCCCCGTGGGGCGTTGGTGCACAGACGTCACGCGTCCTCATTGTCTCCCTCCCTCCCTCCCACTCCCTCCATCTCGGCTTCCTTCCCACTGGCAAAAGATCCACCTCCCCAGGTCCTGTTATCTAGCTTTTATTTTGGTCTCTATATTTTGGGTTTCTCATACAGGAGAAATCGTGCAATACTGAAGCTCATGTGTCTGATTTATGTCACTTAACATTATGATCTCCAGATGACTTTGCCTACAAATGGCTCCAGCTTATCCTTGTTTATGGTAGAGTAATATTCAGCAGCCTAAGTGCCTGCCTGGCAAGCGTCAGATCATGAGTTCAATCCCCAGTACCAAAAAAAAAAAAAAAAAAAATTACAGTGTTTAATACTCCATTCTGTATAAATACCCCATTTTGTTTATTGATTATCCCGATTGTATTTTTTTTTTTTTTTGAGACGAGGTCTTGCTCTGTAGTTCAGGCTGGGCTTGAATTTACAATGATACTCCTGATGGGATTATAGGTGTGTGCCACCATGCCTGGCCTGATTTTATTCTAATTTTCATTTAAAAACTAAGTAGTCCAAATCTATTTTATTTCAAGGAGAAAAAGAAAATAAAGCCGGGCATGGTGGCACATGCCTGTAATCCCAGCACTCAGGAGGCCGAGGCAGGAGGATCGTTGTGAGTTCGAGACCAGCCTGGGCTACAAAGTGAGCTCAAGGCCAGCCTGAACTGCATAGAGAGACCCTGTCTCAAAAAGACAAAAAAAAAAAAAAAAAAGAAAGAAAAGAAAATTGCATGACCTAATTTTAAAAAATAATAAAAATAAAAAATATTTTTAAAAAATTAAAAATCAAAAAAAAAACTAATAAGCATACAGGTAGGTAAACCATTACTAAAACTAAGATAATCAAACAGTCCTAGCTTCTAGGAAAAAAAGTTACATAATTGCCTACAGTAATTTTCTAAGTCCAGGATAAACATGAGACAAATTGCCAGAAAAATTAATTCCATTAGATACGTGTGTGTCAGCGCGCTCTCCTTTCTCCTCCTGCCACACCAGCCCCTGGTGTGAGGGTACACGTCACGTGCCACTGAGACCTGCATGGCTGTGGGCACCCAGGTACCCGTCTTGTGACCGTTGCCCGGGTGTGAGCACGTCCTGGGCTCCTGTCTGCCAGGTGTCTGCACAGGTGAGGGCGTATGTGAGCGGCTTTATCTACAGGGGTGGGTGTTCTCCGAGAGGTGGACAATTGGGGTGTTGTGAAACAAAGGTGGCCCAGGAGCCACCTGAGGGCGTGTGCAGGCAGAGTATGACCTTAAACACAAAGGCTCTCTATGCCACCTACTAAGTATCCTTCAAACGCTTTGCTAAAGAGAGAAGGGATCTGTCACTCCAGCCGGTGGCCCAGCAGGCACCAGGCCGGCCTCCCAGAGCGGGTTCCTCGCAGTGGCAGGGCCAGCTCCAGTCCAGTCTCTCATCACCGTTTCCACCACAGCGCCTCAGTGAAAATGCAAGAGAATTATTTCTTCAAGAAAATAACCAGTGGCGGGTGAAGATTCAGCTGGCTCTCGCCCCTGGATCTGGTGATTTGCAATGCAGTTTGAACTTTTCACTGGGAAACTCACTTCGGGTTTTACTGGTTTGTAAAATGAGCTACAGGTTTGCTCAGGGCCCCAGGCCATCAAGGTGAAAGGCCTCACTGGGGACTTTCCCAGCCTCTGGGGGTGGCCACCCGGTGCGTTCCTGGGCCTGCCTCTCGGTCTTTATTTTTCCCTCCTGCCACTGTCCCCTGGACAGCACTGGTCCTCTGTGGTCTCCCACTAAGGCCCCAACCTGCGCTCACCCACCACCTCCCACTCTTCTCCGGCTTAAACCTGATGCTGGCTCCTTGGTAGCTGGGGGTGACACAGCTCTGGACGCTTGCCCTGCCTGATGCAGATCCGTGAGGCCAGCACAGGGCCTCATGTGCAGGGAGCGCCCCATAAATGTGAATTATTAAATATGTAAGCAACATAAGAATAAAATATTATCGTTATTACAGATAACAACGGTTAAAGTCTGCAGCGCCATCCTGAGACGGTGTCCTGCACTCGCTCCCGATCCAGGGTTCACCGGGGACTCCCTACAGCCTCACCACCAACTGCGACAGTGGGACCTCGGCTAGGACTCTGGACCGAAACTCAACTGTTCGGGACACTATCAAGAAACTGGACTGCTGGATGGGTGATGCAGTTGAGCCAGGGTTGACTTTTGTAGACAGGACAGTGTCCTGGCCAGCTAGGGGACAGCATCCTGTCCCCCAAGAGCCAGCACATGCCTCAGATTTTCGGGGGACAGCTTTAGGGTTCAGGAGGGCTGGAACTGATTTTCAGAGTTTGTATTTAAATAATAGACCCACCGTCTACACAGAGAGATAATGCAAATGTGGCCAAATGCCATTGGAAAAGAGTGAATATTCTTCGAACTAATACTTTTTCAACTTCTTTCTATATATGAAATAATTTTTAAAAATTTAGAGGAAAAGCTAAGAGCACAATTTGGAAATCTTGGAATCCAGTGTTGCTGGGGCTCAGAAAATGATTACCCCCAAATCACAAGCTGCTGTCCCCCGTCCTCCACCCTCTCAGCCCTTCTCCTGGAGAAAGCCAGAAGAACGAGAACCCCTCTTTCCCAGCCTGGGTCACACACACCACCGCCCACTGGGCCCGAAGCAGACCCCAGGCTTGGGAATAAGGACTCCAGCTTCCTGCCTGAGAGTCACCCAGCAAGAAATCCTCCTGGCCCGCCTGGCGGGACTGCAGGTCCCAGGATCCCGGATCCAGAAAGGTCCTGCCTTGAGTGTACCAGGAGGCAGGAGCCAGGAAGAACCCGGCAGACCTTGCTGGGCTCCCCTCGCTCACGCCCTTCCCGTGCAGCTGCATTCCCGCCCAGCTGGCCCTGCGCCACGGAACCGAACTGTGGTCTTAAGTGCAAAGCCTCCACTGGCATGCTGACTACGCTCACATACGTGGGCTCCATTTTTCTCTTGTTGACTCATCTTTTGGTACAGGGTGGCCTGATGTCGGATCTCTGGGGTGGTACGATAGGGACCCTGTTCCAGCTGCCGAATTGACCTCATTCTGGACTTTTCTCCTCCCAAACCTGCTAACCAGCCTCCAGTATCCTGAACATACCCGTGGCCCCCTGTGTTTGCACCGGGGCCTGCACTTGAAATCGAGGGGCACAGTTGTCCTTGGAAGGCTGGGCCCCGTCCCCAGGCTGTCCTGTCAGTGCACCTGAGGTATCGTATCCCCCCCACCCCCAGACGCTTAGGCAATGACAAATGTGCTTCCCCATGGCTCCGCGTAATTCCACCAGGGATTTTCACAGGGGAAATTGAGGGCATAAGGAAGCAGCGAGCGCTGGAGGAAGTAGCCTCACTTAATCCCTCCGGGGCTGCCTGGCAAGAGCCGGTTATTATGTTTCAAATTGTTTATGTGTACAATTGAGATTTATATAATGATCACACTCACCATAGGGAATTTATACCTGTGCCTGCTGTATCTCGATTCCTTTTCCCATTCCCCTCCCCCCGCCCCTCTTATCTAAAAAAGCTGTTTCTACTTTTACCTTCTTTTCTCATCTTTTTTTCCTCCACCCCCAAGTTCCCTTTCCCATGTGAACAGTTCCCTACTGCCACGAACGGGACCAGAATTTAGCGGCTGCTCCGCTCCTACTCAGATCCGGGAAGCAGAGAGGCCCGGGTGCCCCCCAGCTCACACAGGCGTCAGGGGAGCAGGGACACACTGAGGCGCGGCCCAGAGGGAGGCTGCCCGGGGTTTGCCTTGGGCTGGGCTCCGAGGGGTCAGGAACGGCTGGCTCATGGTGCAGGGCAGGGTTCGGGGCGGGGTAATAAAAATGCTCTGCAATTACACGGTGATGGTGACATTGCACAACCTTATAAATGTAGTAACTGTAACTTTATAATAGTGCCATTTAAATGGGCGAACACTAATGGCATGAGAATTATAGTTCAATTTCTTCCAAAAAAAGAAAGAAAAAAAAAAAACAACTTTGTACTGGATCCTATTTTCTAAAGATAGCCCAGGGAGCTCAGGGACAAGTGGGGTGCGCTGGGCCCTTTGGTCCCCAAGTCACCCCCGGGTGGGGAAAGTACCCAGACCTTCGGGTGCTGCCAAAGCTTGTAGCAGCAGCAGCCCCAGCCTGGTCCTCAAAGGAGACCAGCTTGCACTGGTGTCTCTCGGGCAGATCTGAGCGCGACCCAAGTTCCTGACCCACGGGACCCCAGGGGACCCTGCAGGTGTCACGGCCCAGCACCACTTACTCCCTGCACTAAAGGTCCTGCTACTCAGGTCCCTCCTGACGTGGGGTTTGTTCCCTGCTTTACTGAAAACAGCAGGAACTCGGTACATCTCTGCAGGAATGAGTGAGTTTGGAGGAAAATCTTACGCAAAAACTTGTACTGGATATTTTTTAAAAGATGAGGTTTTGGGCTCCAAAATGTGTTTTTCTCCTGTAAAAAAAAAAAAAAAAAAAGAGGAACTCCTCCATTAAGCATATATTTAAGCTCTGTAATATCTTGCACAAACAGTATTTTATTAGAGACAAAAATGTCACTTACAAATCTTGACACAAATTTCAAGGAAAACATTCAGGCATCTTAAGCATAAAAACTTTTTAAACATACAAAATGCAAATCGACAGCAAGAAACACAGAAACTTACTTCTGGACTGTGTGGTTCTTACCACACCACCTTTAATTCCTCCTCCAGAGTCCAAAGGAAGCAGACACACCCTAAAAACTTAGCAGAAGCACTTCCGCACACTGGTGTCCAGACTCGAGTCTGTACGGGAGTGTTTCCGCTAGATTCATAGAGTACTCGAGAAGCGGGGACCTGTCATTTGGTCGCACTCCGGACCGTCTGCAACTCTTCAATCGGCTTCCACTGTTGGTTGATGGTTATGAGCTTTGAAGAGAAAGGAAATCAAACATTTTGTCAAAGATCTGTGCCTCCTCCTCATCGCCCCTTAGGAAAAGCAGAGAACCACCTGCCCCCTCTCTAGAGCACGCCCCATGCGGGAACAGGGGCTGGTTCTCTCGGGGAGCGGCACCTGGGCCCCAAGTGTTACAGGGCCCAAGAAGACAACAGTGAGACACGTGCCCCCCTCTAACGCGCAGCATCCAGGTTTCTCAGTTTGCTAAAGCTGGATGCGAGCTGAGCTGCCAAAAAGCAGCCCTTCCCCTGTGAGTGGATGTGCGTGGCCTCTAGTTCGCGGCCCGGCACACACTGGGGTCCCCTAGCAAGGACCCCTCATCGCACTGCTCCGTGGATCCCAGAGATCTCAGTTACACAACTGGGGAAACGTGACAGAGTCATGGGCCTGATTTCCAGAAATCTCTGGTGCAGACATTTCTGTCAGTCCCAGGGGTGACTAGGGGACCTAGGTAAGGGGACACAGGCACTCAGAGACCGGATATGTCCCTCTGCAGGTCAAATAGCTACCTGGGAACTTCTATTGTAAAAAAAAAACCTCGTCAGACAGTTCAAGCTGTCAGTTCATTCCAACAGACCTTATGTCCCTACCTTCCAAAATATTTAAGATGCAAATGGCCTTAAAAGACCTTTACTTCCCTAGACCATCTTCACGAATAGCTAGGGTTTCTCAAAGAAGACCTAGCACTAACTCTTAGCCATGCAATGGCTGGAATGAGGGACTGTATCTTCAAAAATGATAAGAGCTTGCATTTGAGTTCTTACTATGGGCCCCGCCTGGTGAAATGTTCTATGTATTTTTCTTTCCTTATCTCTCGCCTCCAAGGCGGAGCACGTTTCCACGCCTGTCTTACAGATCCCGAGAGCCTCAGGAAAGCGAAACTCTCAAATCACCTGTGGACTCACTGCAGGGATTTGGACTGGATCCCTCCACCCCAGGCTGCCGTCCCGCACAGCTACGGGACTGGCGCACTGGAAGGCGCTCTCTGCTCTGCTGAGGGGGTGGCACGGTTTGGGCTCAAGGTCATTTAGTTTTCACGGAGCGATACCTTTTGAGGTACATTAGGGTTCACAGTTTCCCAAGGCTCTGGGTTCCTTTTTCGATCAACACTGAAAATAAAAGAATGAAGGAAACGAAATGAACACCGACGCCGGGCCCCTAGACATGCCGGAGACAGAACCGGTCTCCCCACAGAGGGTCATCGCTTCCTCAGACGCCGGGAGACAGGCTCTGTGCCTCCTGACACCCACAGGGAAGTCAGGGTTCCCCGTGGCAGCTGGACACACCTGTTCTATTGCACTAGGAGAGGCCATGCTAATAAACTGAAATGTATTGTTTCTTTTTTTTGGTACTGGAAATCGAACTCAGGACCTTGTGCTTGCCAGGCAGGCTCACGTGCCACTGAGCTCTATTCCCGGCCCAATAAACTGAAATTTAAAAAATGTCATTAAAATGATGACATTGGACGACACACGTTTCTCAGGAATCATTTAAGAATTTTAACAGCCCGGACTTAAGTGTGGACCTATCAGACCTCCCCACGGAGGAGCTGGAGGAGGCCCATTGCGCAAGAGGATTTTTCTGTAGCCACGAGGGAGAAACCAGTGTCGTTAATAGAACTGAGTCATCTTCCGAGTATCAGGGTGCTTTTCAGCCCGAGCCCAAGCTCACGGCCTGACCTTCTACCCACGGAGACAAACAGGAAACGGACGCCACACTGACCCTGGGGCCCCACTCACATCACGTCAGTCTTCCGCAAGGAGTACAGGGCAAAGGACAAGGCTCCGCTGGCCGCCACGGTCATGATCACCGCCAGAGGGATGAGCTGGGGTACAATGGGGGGCCTCAGAGTACAGCCAGTGGCCGCACGTGCAGGGGTAGACGCGACAGGGAGATGACCCATGGGAGGTGGGCGTATGTGATGCACATGAGATGGATACGGATGCAGGCGTCACTTTTACATTTTCTTCCAACTCTACCATCATTTCATCTTTAAAAAGGAACCAAGGGCCGGCGTGGTGGTGCACACCTGTAATCCCAGCACTCGGGAGGCTGAGGCAGGAGGATTGTTGCAAGTTCGAGACTAGTCTGAGCTACAAAGTGAGCCCAAGACCAGCCTGAACTGCATAGTGAGATCCTGTCTCAAAAAGACCAAAAAAAAAAAAAAAAGATAAAAGGATAAAAAGGACCCTTTCCGGCAACCTTCCCCACCGCTTTAACAGCTTACCTCTTTCTTCTTCATCAAGGTTTGGAAAACACCCATGATGACTTCGAAATGTAGGGAGCCGAGTCTAGAAGAAAGACAGAAGTCGGGCCTCTGGGACCCAACTCGGTGGGCACCACCTGCTTGTTGAGCTCAAAGGCCACCAAGCAGCAGGGCTCACTGGCAGGGGCTCACCTGGGAGAGGGTCCACCTGGGGGGCTCCGTAGGTGGGGGGCCGGGCCCGGGGAGGGGGCTCATCTGGGGGGGCTGGCCGGGGGAGGGGCTGGCCCAAGGAGCTCCCCTTGGGGGCTTGGTACTCACCTGGCCGGGGTCACCTGCGTGGCCCGCGGGCGGGATGCTGCTCTGGCTCCGGCGCCCGCGAGCGCCTTTTATACCGGCCGCACCGCTCGCACCCGAGGGCCGGGCGGGTCACTCGGGGGTGAGGGTGGGGGTGGGGAGGCGGCAGCCGCCGTCCCCGGCTCGCGCGCGCCCCCTGCAGGTCGCCCGCGGCGCCACCGCCCATCAAGCCTTCCCCGAGCGGGGCGGGAGGGGAGGTGCAGAGGGTCCGGCCCAGGGGAGGCTCCAGGGCGGCGGGCGGCTGAGAATCGTTCCACCACGTTAGAGGCTCCACAGGCACACACGCGGGGGTAATGAAATCTAACGCCCCCTGCGGGATGACTCCCACCGGGCCCTGGTTTGTCTCCATCAAAAAGATCAAGGGTGAAGGGGGAGGAACAGAATAATCCACCCGAAAGGCTTCCAGCCTAAGTCTAAGCCGGCACCGAGGAGGCTGAGGCAGGAGGATCGCCGCGAGCTTGAGGCCAGCCTGGGCTACACAGCCAAACCAAACAACAGGCTGTCTTTGTCTTCAGGTCCCGTCCTCTCTAAGCCAGCAGCTGGCCTCACAGCCCGCCCTGGACATGATTGTTTCCAGGCAGTGACCACTCGCAGCTGGATCCCACCTCCTCTGAGTAGCAGCCGTGGACCCGGGCCGAGCCCACCTCTCCCACGCTTCACTGGGATTCAGCTACTTTGCCTTTTGGGGTCTTAGTGTCTGCAAAATAGTTTCAAAGCTTGCCAGGTCCTCTGTCTGCTGTCCTGCTGGTCCCAAGCACGTGACTGTGTGAAAGGGGGGCTTAAGTGACCACAGGGCAGCAGTGTCCGCCTGCCCTACTGGGAGCCGGCTGCATCACCGGAGCCACAGCCAGGCATTGCCCAAAACCCTGCAGCGAGAAACCCTCGCTGATTTGTCCGGCTACACTCTGAGCACTCAGCAAAGCATTTCAAAGCTTCTGGGGATTTGTAAGGCTGCTTTTGTCTGGAGGTTGTTTTAAAAAAGTCTTGTCAACAAGAAGTTTTTAGGTCGCCAGGTGTAGTGGCTCACGCCTGTAATCCCAGCACTCAGTAGGCTGAGGCAGGAGGACTGTCAAATAAAGGGACCAGGGGCCTGGGAAAGACAGGAAGAGAAAGAAGGGATCTTACAGGAGGACGTCAGCCACTCCCTGAGCACAATCTTAGAAACTGCTGCGGGTCAAGGGATGGGACAGAATGGAATTTTTAAGAATTCAGTTTATTGGTGCATTTCGGGTACACACAATGATCACACTTGTCATGGGGAATCTGTACCTGTGTATGCAGCACCTTCTCCCATTCCCTCCCCCCCTTCAACACCGCGTCCCTTCCTGATTCAAACTTTTATTTCCATTTTTCTTTTTTCCTCTTCCTCCCTCCCTAGTTCCCCTTCCCATTTGAACATTTTATTTCACAGCATCTTTTTGGTTCTTCTTTACAATTTCAGTTTCTCACCAGAGAAGCAACGCGGTATGTACACGTGTCCGGTCTGTCTCACTTCAGAGTGCGGACTAGAGGTGCATCCATTTCCCCGGATATGTTGCCTTACTCTTCTGTGCTTAGTGCTCCTCTGGATGCAGAGCACCTTTGTTCACCCACGAGCCGACGGCTGAGCGGGCTGTCTACAGGACACAGCTGGTACTGTGCTGCGCGCGGTAAACGTGGGCGCGCGTGTGACGCTGTGGCATGAAGGTGGAATTTTTAAAAAGACACGAGACCCTTTTCAAGATGTGATAAATTTATGTCAACAAGTAACCACCCCAGGGCACGACGTGGCACCGAGGAGGGGTTAACTCTAAGGGGGGGCACCTAGGCCAGCTAAAGACCAGGTGTGCCTGGCTTTGGGAACCCCCCCCAATGCCTGAGTGTCTGCCCGCTGTCGCCCCCAGCTGGCTGCCAGTGCCACTGCGTCCCACTGACTGTCACAAGCCCAAAGGACACCCTGAGTGAGGAACACCCCGAAAGGTGTGGGCAGCAGACCTGGGGACCGCTGTTCTACAGAATGACCCCCTGTCTATGTCCTCCAGGGCCAACCTGAGCTATCCCAAGCTGAGAAGCTAAGGACAAGTCCAAGTGACCTGGGACCTGAGCCGGGAGAACCTGACCTCACTGGGACAACAGATGACAACGCTGTCACCACTGCTCATTCCCCTGAGCCGCCGAATGCACTGCGATGAACACAAACCACCTGATTTATAGGACATGACACAGTCACATACCACCTGGTATACAGGTCGGCCTTGGTGACAGGCCTGACTGTGGTGGCCCCTTAGACCCAGCACCCTGTGACGCCGTAGCCAGCTCAGTGCGTGGGAGGACACTACGGTACTCACGGGGCGACAACACTGCCTCAGGACATGCTTCTCAGACGCATCCCAGCTGTCACGGGGAGCACCTGTCTCCTGTTCTCACACTGTTAAAAAAATACTGTGCAACAGACGGATAGAGACCTCTGAGAGACAGAGAGCAAATGACAAAACGTCACAACTGCTGACTCTGAGCTGGAATACTGAGATTTTTGTAACATTCAACTTTTCCGTAATATTGCAATTTTTCTCCTCAGCCATAGGCTGTATTTACCTTTTATGTTTTTAATTTACGGAAAATATAAACACAAGCTCTGAAGGCGTGAAGTTACAATCTACAGGCATGTTCACATTTCAACCAGCACGAATGTCTGGAAATAACGTGGGCCCTTAAATGTCCTCCAGGGTGGCAGGGCCTTCCTTCTTGAATAAGTTTTCGTACAGAGTCAGGTCCGTGTGCCGTAAGGATGGCGTCACGGTCCCCAGCGACTTCAGGAAGTGCTGCCGAGTCACCGCGGCGGCGTCCAGCCCGTCCTCCTGCAGAGCCAGCAGGGCTGCCTGGGAGACACAAGCACCACAAGTCACTTCGCTGCCTTTTCAAAATGAACAAGGACAGTGACACTTTCAGATCTGAACGAGAAACTTCACTCTCACTTCGTGGGATTCCAGTGTTCACTACCATTAAAAACAAGCTGAAAAGTTACACAGGGTGATTAAAGATCCACTGAGACCAGAGTGTTTCCTACACGAAAACTCAGCTCACGTGCAAGGAAAAAGCAGCCAGAATAATGTAACAAGACAAGTTTGACCAAGAAATATGGTGAATGATTAAATTTAAAATAAAAATTACAAAACCAGGTGTGGTGGTGCTCACCTGTTAATCCGAGCACTCAGGAGGCTGAGGCAGGAGGGATCATTGTGAGTTCGAGACCAGCCTCGGCTACAAAGTGAGCTCAAGGCCAGCCTGAACTGCATAGCGAGACCCTGTCTCAAAAAATAAGAGACACACTGCCAGGAATCTCTAAAGCACTCTCCCCCGCTCTGCACACACTTACTCTATCAATTGTGCCACTTTCTGAGGCAGTTCCAGTGCCTACTTTTGTGTCTTTAGTTGCATTATTGTGGTTCCCTTGATAGCCTGAATCACGTCAACTTTAGGGTTAGAAGTCACATGGTGCCAGATCCCATGCACAGGTGGATGACACATTTTGGGTTTTTTTTTTTTTTAAACAGGTTTTCATTATGCAGTTCAGGCTGACCTCCAACTTGAGACCCTCCTGTCTCAGCCTCCCGAGTGCTGGGATTACAGGTATGCACCACCCCGCATGGCTAGCGTCTTGTTTTCTGAGCTGCCTTTCTGTTGGATGGCACCAGCATTCACTGTTTTTTATGCCAAGCTGTAAAGACACTCAGGAAAGAGGACTCCGGAACTGCTCCAGGAAGTAAGTGGCCAGGATGACGGGATGAGTGTGTCCAGCGTGAGCGGAGTCCGTCTTCTGAGGGGGATTCACAGCAGTGTATTTTTTACTGTAGCAAAATTTTACTTAAATACACGCTGCAGTTTTTGATCAGCCCATTTATATTATGAGACTATATATTTCTCTTTAAAGGAGAGAAATCTTTCTGAGTTGGGAGTAGGAAAGTTTTAGACGGCGCTGATCACAAAGGAAACGCTCACACACATTCTCAGCCTTCTGCTCGAAGCGGTGCACATGCGTGAAGCACCGCAAACTACGCTGGGGACAATGCCTGGGCTGCCGGCTGCTTCCCGGCCCCGTGACAGCGCGTCGAGCAGGGGCCCGAGCCCAGGCAGAGCCGACCCCGCCTCGGGGAGCAGCACGGACTCACCTCTCTGCACAGGTTCCTGAGGTCGGCGCCAGAGAAGAGACGGGTCTCGGCAGCCAGGTCCTCTAAGGACACATCAGCCCCCAGCGGCATGTCCTGTGTACAGACTTTTAAAATAGAAAGCCTGCCCTGCAACAGAAGGAAAACAATCCCGCTGCCACCCCGGGCGCTCTAAGAGGCTTCACACCTGGGTCTCCCGTCACAGTAAAGGCCTGTGGGTAAACACACAGCCACACATGGGGCTCAGGTGGTAAAAAGCAGAATCATTCTGGACTCTGAAAGGTGAGAAGGACCAGGCCATCAGTGGCTCCCACGGCAACGATAAAATAATGACACGAAGAACGTTAACATTTTTTTTGAGAATCAAACTCAGGACCCTGCATCTGCCAGGCAGGCTCTGTGCCACTGGGCTACCTTCCTGGCCCAACTTTAATATTTTTATAATTAATTTTTAAAGTCTCCAAGCACAGGCTTTTTTTTTTTGAGACAGCGTCTTGCTGTGTAGCCCAGGCTGTTTTTGAACTCACAGTGATCCTCCTGCCTCAGCCTCCCGAGTGCTGGGGTTACAGGTGTGCACCACTACACCCGGCTGGCAGAGGTCTTAAGGAGAAAACTGAGTCTCTATTTGGGTATCACATGTGCTACTAAAACAGTTTAAGAAGCAAGTGCACAGCTGTCAGCTATAACCTGAGGATCACAGACATTTAAACGTCTTTTAAGCCCTGAAGACTTGAATCCTCCTCAGTCTGTCCCTGCTCCCCGGTGGCCTTGGCTGCCTGTCCAAGGCCAAGTTTCTCCTGGGACCTTGGCTGACTCCTCTGAGCCGAGCGTGCTGACCCGATCCTCCCGTGAGTCCTTCAGGACTCTGTCCCCAGCCAAAGCTCGGTGACTGCAGGTGCAGGATTCCCAGACTCCCCCAGGTGCGAAGGGTGGGGCTGCGGGCCGCTACCTCCTGATCCGGAGGTGGGATGTAGATGACCCTGTCCAGCCTCCCAGGGCGCAGCAGGGCGTCATCTAATGCGTCTGGCCTGTTTGTGGCTGCAACAATCATGACATTCTGACTGAAAACCTCCTCGAATCCTGAAGGAAAACAAACAAGGCAAGGTCAGTGGCCGCGGGCCACGGAAACCGTTCTGAGCCACCGACTGTGCCAGGGTCGGACACCAATCCCGGGCCCGGACCCCCTCACAGCGCACCCCCTGCAGACCACCCGCCTGCCCTGGGCCACTCCGGAACCAGGGCTGCGACGCAGAGGCTGGTCCCCTGGTGGTCCCTTCCGAGGCCAGCCCGAAATCCTCCTACGGAGCTAACACACTCCTCCCATGAACAGTTTTTAAAAGGAGACACAAATAAGAGCGAGAAAAAAAAGACGAAAAACAATCGTCAGGGATAATGAAAGTGAACCACAGTCTCTGGAGAGACCCCAAAAGACAGGAAGGGGCCGTGCAAGGCCACGCTAGCGTCAGCACGGCCACGGGGACCACTCGACACGGTGACTCCCAGCTTTCACTTACTGGGCTACTAAACACTCATTTCTGTTCTACACAAAAATTTTCGGAAAAGGATGAAAAGCGGCTGTTCGGGCACAGAAATCAGAGTCGCGCCCTTTCTCCGTTCAGCGGCGATGCCCATGCCGGGGACGCGGTTCGCGCGCATGCACATCTGAGACAGTGCATCGGAACATGTATGTCACCTCCTGGCTCCGGCACAGTTCTTACCAAATGACAGCAATCCCTCTAGGAGATGACCTCAGCTCAGGGAAGCAACGGCCGGCCGGACGCTGGTGTGCTCCGGCTACTACCAACACCTCTTCGGCTCTCAGCTCCTGCTATTTACCCTGTGGGTCTGCTTTACTTCCTCTTCTCTCTGCGGGTCTCAGTCCAACCCCGTCCAGCTCCGTCAGGAGGACGGAGAGCAGCCGCTCCTCAACACCGCACCCCGCTCTGCTGTCCGAGCGAGACCCCAAGATGGAGTCGATCTCGTCCAGAAACACGATCGCTGGCGTGTTCGCTCTGGCTTGTCGAAAGACCTTCCATGAGGGAAAAACATCAGAAAGCGAATGTTACCCTAGTCATGTGACCTCCACGCTACCGTTTATAATTTCCTGCATCTAAAACAGAAGATTCTAAATGCTCAAGAACTGGGGAACAAAGAAACAAAACAAGAAAGAAAAAAAAAAGTATGTAGCAATTAAATATTTTCAAAGGACATTTAATAAGAAATTCCAAAAGCAATAATGTTGAACTTTTGGTTCAGGCTGGCCTTGAACTTGCTATGTATCCCTGGCTGGCCTTGAACGCACAGCGATCCTCCTGCCTCGGCCTCCAGAGTGCTGGGATCACAGGTGTGAGCCACCACGGCCGGCTGGTCACTTTTTCAAAATGAGGCTTATTGGTGTAAACACACAGGAAACGAACAAACCTGAGCCAAGGCTTTTTCTGAATCGCCGACGAAAGGCGAGAAGACCTCTGCTCCGCTCAGTGACAGGAATGCGCAGTGGCAGCTGGTGGCCAGGGCCCGCACCAGGGTGGTCTTGGCACAGCCGGGTGGCCCGTGGAGCAGGAGGCCGCGGGGAGGCATCAGGCCCATCCGGGCGAAGGCCTGTGGGAACTTCAGGGGCCACTCGATGCTCTGTGTGGACAGAGACCCAGGCCGAGGGCCCTTCAGAGCCCTGCCGCCTCTCCCCTCTCCCTGGCCCGGCCCGGACTCCAAACTGCAAACCCAGCCTCTCCCACCCGCCTGCTGGTCACACCGGTCACGCGCCCCATGCTGCTCCGCCCAGCACTTGTCTGTCCCTGGCGCCCTTCCTCACCGTCCTTCTCTGCCGACCAAGTGTACCAGGGTCCCCGGTTCTCCCCACACAGTGCTCCACTCCGGACCCTTTCCCTGCCCACTAAGTCCTCCTCGTCCCACTCTGCCACCACTCGAGTCCTCACTCCACTTCCCTTTTGAGGCAGGGCCTCGCTGTGCAGTCCAGGCTGACCTTGAACCCACTGTGTAGCCCAGGTTGGCTCACACTTGCAGCGATCCTCCTGCCTCAGCCTCCAAGTGCTAGGAGCACAGATGGGCACCACTGGGCCTGGCCCACTTTTTACTTTTTTTTTTGTCTTTTTGAGACAGAGTCTTGCTATGCAGTTCAGGCTGGCCTTGAGCTCACTTTGTAGCCCACACTGGTCTTGAACTTGCAAAGATCCTCCTGCCTCAGCCTCCCCAGTGCTGGGATTACACCTTTTACTTTTAAGTGCTTATTAATTTTGCTCATTTTCCCAGGCTCAGTTTGTTGTTCTGCCTTTGTTAGAATGGAAGCCAAGTTCCCCTCTAAATCCTCAGCACCTAGGATGCCGAAGCAGGTACTCAACACACCTTACGTAATCATGAATGAGTCCCGAGTACCCGCAAAGCAACCGGCTTTGCCGCCATAGTTTCATAGACGGAGAAACTCGGGCACGGAAAGTTCCCCCCCTGCCCACTTCTCCATGCCATGACAGCACCAAGACGGCCCGGGCCATTCAATCTAACTCATTGCGCGTGCTCTTAGCCACTGACGCAGGCTCCACCAGAGAAAGGGAAAGCGCAGGCTATGGATGCCGGAGCTGAAGCCGCGTTTCCTCAGCCAGCAACGCAGTCAGAAAACAGTGCCCCAGACGACCCTGCTCGGAGACACAGGAGACTGCAGGGTGCCGTCCCACCTTGGAGGCATCGCTCTTGTGGGCACTGGGGAAGGTGTGGGGGAGGTGGCGGAGGGAGGTGAAACAGGCGGGGGAGGGGGCATCGAGGAGTCTGCATCGATCCAGTCCACGACTGTCCTAAGGCCGGGTGTGTCCTGGGCACGCAGGCAGCGCAGAGCGGGCGCGTACAGGACGTGTACAAAGGAACTGCATGCTAAGTGGGGACCGAGTTCCGGCTGTGATCGCCAAGGCAGGGAGCCCTGGCCTGGTGCGGGGTAGCAAGCTGGGGTCCCAGCACTGAGAGAGAGCTGGGGGCTCCGGCAGGCAGCAGCGCAGGAGTCCTGAGACCCAACGCGTCCACCTGAGTGCTAGAGACTATGGTCCACAGCTGTAGGGGACAGGCACGGCCTGGGGCATGGAGACCTCGGAGGGACACACAGCAGCCAGCATTTGAGGGGCAGGACAAGGAGAGCTCCTGAGGCAAGAATGCTCACTTCCCACAAGCAGCGGGCAGATCAGAGTGCAGAGGGGCAAACTCAGGGCTCATGCTGGAGCCGGGGATTCGGGATCCACCACAAGAGCAATCTGTGTTTATAGACCGGTGCTCATGTGGCGCTGCTGAAATCTGGGTCCTTAGGGCAGGGTCGGGGGACCAGAGACCAGGAGCAGGGCCTCAGCCACCAGCAACCAGCGGCATCCCAGGCCGGCCACTATTGGCCCTCATCTGTAGCCATCTACGTCTAGGCCACAGGATGGGGGAAACTGAGGCTCGGCCCTTGTACATGGCCCACAGACTAAGAATGCTTTATATTTTAATCTTTGGGGGAAGAAAAAAAAATGTTAATGGGTAAAATTTGAAAATTATATGACTTCAGTGTCCCCCACAAAGTGTGACTACAGCAGGCGTCCTCTGCTATCTGCAAGGGCGTGGACAGCGAGGTCCAGGAATGCACGAGGGTCCTACACAGAGTGGCACTGGTGGGGTGAGGCGCTCCGTGGTGTGGCTCCTACACAGCAGCACAGGGCCCTGGGTCCGGTCTGTGACACAAGGGAAAAGGATGGCATGGGCCTGCCACTGCCTCTGTACATCCTACACACACACACACACACGCACACACACGCACATGCATGACTGTCCCAGACGACTCGCGGTGAACGCTGTGTCTACAGCTGTCACATGGCACTGCTCGGCACCGTGTGCCTGGTCCGGACACCACCCTCAGGACTGCATGTCCCCCCATGTGCTCACTGGATGCAGAGCCAGCGGCCACCATCCCCTCTCCCATGTCCACAGCTGCCCGGACCACCACAGCAGAACCTAAGCTCACAACGCCGACTGCCAGCTTGTGGCACAACCTGCTGCCCTCGGTCCTAGGCCACCACCTCATACAGCAGCGCACATGCAGAGCAAGCGCTGAGGGGGATCGCAAAGGCCGCCACCAACGTGCGGGCCGCTGTGCGACATCCTACCCCGGGGCGGGCCCGGTCACCTGTTTTAGCTTGAGCTTTACGTCTTCCAGGCCACCGATCTCCTCCCAGCCGACGGGCCTGACGTCCAGCAGCCCGATGGCGCCGCGCAACGCTGAAGGCTGGACCCTCTTCAGCGCGCTCAGGAAGTCCGTCTGCGCGACAGCAGGGCCGTCCCAGCGCTGCAGAAACACGGCCCGGAAAGCAGGGCCGGACCGGAAGTCAGGCGGGCCCGTTTTGGGCTCCATCAGCACAATTTCTTCTTTAAAACCTCTTGTGGATGTGTAAATCTGTTATCATCATCATCACAAAATGAAGTAACACAGTATAATGAAACATATCTAGTACCAAGAACAGCACACTCTCCCCAGTGCCAGCGGGTACTCCTCACCAGCTGCTGTCAACCGTCTCTTACATGTTCTCCTAGCGTGTTTTGTGCCAGTAACATAGGCGTCATCTAAGCAAACTGAATATATATATACACACATTCACCCTGCATTTTTCTTTTTTCAGTCCTCTTAGAAACTCTTCTGACAACCAGGAGGTCAGGCTGGGTCTTCTTATTAAGCTGCAGATGCAAATCTAGGAGGAAAGCGACCCCACCTGCTCAGACGCCGCCAACACCCTTCCCCAGTGGACTGTGGGGTGTCAGTGTGCACGGGGAAGGTTGCCGGCGGCGCCACAGCGCCCTCCTAGCAGCTGTGTCTGGCTACTCTCCCATGCCACCCCCACCCCTCTCCTTCATCGCCACTGAGGTCACTGAACTTTAGGTTTTGGCCCATGTGAAGAGAAGTGATGGCTTGCGCTCACACTAATGTGTCAATCTGGAGGGAGGGAGGGAATGAGGCGCTCACCTAGGAGCCCCCGTTTTGGTGACACTCACAGGAAAGGCTGTTTTGGCAAGAACAGGATGCTACGTCCATCCGGGACAGCGGAGGTCTGAGGAAGAGAGAGATCTGCGTGTCGTGGTGTCTCCTCGTGTGTCTCAGGGGCGAGGAGGAAAAGAGCAGCTACGCGGGAGCAGCTGGATGCTGCCTCGGCTGGTTCCCTAGGTCGGCATCGCCAGCGAGCAGGCGGTGATATTCGTGCCCCTGAGCGCGCCACCCTAGGGCACATTACATCTACAGGGCTCCTGAAAGGGACCTGGACCCCGGATCTGGCCATTCTACAAAGCGCCCACCTGTATCACTTACATCAGTGTCAAATGTCTCAGGTTAAAAAAAAGTTCAAGATTTTTCAGGTGTGGCGGTGCATGTCTATAATCCCAGTACTCATGAGGCTGAGGCAGGAGGATCATCTCTGGGTGAAGGCCAACCTGGTCTACATAGTGAGTTCAAGGCCAGCCTGAACTTCATAGCAATATCCCGCCTCCAAAAAAAAAATTTCTTTTCTTAACGTTCAAGATTTAAAAAGACTACCCAGGCATAGTGGCACACGCCTATAATCTCAGCACTCAGGGGAGGCTGAAGCAGGAGGATGGCCACGAATTTTAGGCCATCCTGTAACATCGTGAGTTCAAGGCCAGCCTGAGCTAAATACTGAGACTGTCTCAGAGAGAGAGAGAAAGAGAGAGAAAGAGAGAGAGAGAGAGAGAGAGAGAGAGAGAGAGGAGAGAGATATTTAAAAACACTAAACAAGTGCTACTATCCTGAACTAGATCCTGTTTAAAAAAGCAAAAGGATTAGGACAATTACTACATGACAGTACGGGTCACACATTTTGATGTTTTGCATCAGCATTAAATTCCACTGTGGTCACGCAAAGGAGCACTGATATGTTAAGGGACAAAGGGTGATGATCTGTGCAACTGACTCTCAAATGGCTCCCCCCAAATAAACATGTGTGTGGGCGCTCACACAGGGGGAGAGGGAGGGAAAGAGAATAAATGACAAAGCTAATTTGGTAAAAGGTTAAAAATTAGTGAATTTGGACAAAGTTTATTTAACGGGTGTTTGCTATAACTACCCACTTTCCTTAAGTTTTAAATTATTCCCAAAGTTAAAAAAAAAAAAAAAAACTGACAAGCAATAGCTCTGAAAGAAATTAAGGAGGAGCTTTCCATGTCCGTCTGTCCCTCCCTTTTATTACGGTCCTCACCACGCCCTGCTGTCTGCTTTCCTAGGGCTGTCGCATTTGTCCTACAACTTGTTAGAGTTCTCTCTCTATCGAGGAAATGGGGCTAAAAGTATTTTCCTTCCCAAGTGGTCAAATGAGCAAATTGCCCCCTTTTTGCTAGAAGATTCTATGTGTGCTCAGAAAGGCCACCTCGGCGTTGAGAATTATTTTGAAAGGCGTCTCATCCTTTCCTTGGTCAGTCTAGGGAAGCCAAGCTTTGGTGGATCAAAAACTCCTTACATCTGTTTTGCCTGTATTATATTTACTAAAGAACCTGCCCTCTTACCTCAGATTCTGAATGCTTAGTTGCTTACAAACCCGCACTTTTCAACAACAATCTGTGTTCTTTCCTATCATGTAAGTGGCTAGAGACAAAGCTACTCTGAAAAGTATTTTCCAACAATGTAAACTGAGTCTCTGGGAGGCGAGGTGGCTCTACTGCTGTGTGGGCGTCGCACACAGGCGGGGGAGCCCACGACACACCCGGGCTGTGTGCTCACATCCGTGTGCTCGGCCAGTGCTGACCCAAACATTGTGACTCGAGGCCACAGCACCAATGTGGGCGCCTGCGTGCTCAACTTCAGGTGACACCCACCGACCTGTGAGTCTCCTGTGCAGCCCGGGGTCACCTACTGCGCGTGACACCTCACTAGGCACTTAGGACTCCGGCAGGAGCCCGTGCTTTCTCCTCCGCGGGCATCGAGCTGGATCTGTAACCCCTCGGTGGAAATACTTCACGAGAGGTGAACCAACGCTAACGGACACTTGTCTGGCTGCCCCTGGGCTGCCTGGTGAGGAACGAAGAAAAAGACAAGCCCGTACCTTCCCGTGCGCTTCTGCCCCTTCTTCCCCACGCTTCCCCGGATGGCTGTGGCCGCAGGAACTGCACCTACAGCCCTCCTGAAGAGGCAGTGGCCGGCCTGTCCAGCTAAGCCCGAGGCGCTCCATCAAACAAGGATCTTTCCCGGCAGAGGGGACCCTACACACACAGCTCATCCTTTCCTCGAAGGACACAGAGGTGACACTTTTACGTGTGGAATTTCTGAAAATGTCAAGCGGTTTGGGTTCTAAACCCACAGAATGACCCAGAATTCCAAGTAACGGGCTCGCCTCTTTTAGTGTAAGAGTAAAAATTAGGGAAGAGGAAGATATTTAAAGAAAATTCCAGGTGCCTAACCTTCTCTGGGGTGAGAAATTTTTATTTTCCCACATGGGACTCATTAATTAAAAAGGGGGGAGAAATAGGATCTTGGCAACACAGAGATACCATCTTACCAAGAAAGCAAAGTTAACTATGGTTGGTCTGAGACACTATGTGCTGTGTAACCGACCATGAGAAGACACAGGGCCATTTCCGGGCTATTCCTGCCCAAAATGCAACAGCTGCACTGCACAGGGAAACATCAGTCCAGCCTGACCAGAGGAAGCCTTCGCAGTAACTGAAGCAAGCTGTTAAAAAATTCAGGTCAGGAAGCGACGGAAGGGTGTTTCCAGACCGAGGTGATGTGGGTGAGGAAAAGCACCACAGCAGCGCAGATCTCCTCAGCGTGATTATCACACTGCGGGTAAAGCTCTTGCTTTCAGCAAACAAACCCCCAGTTTTCAAGGTAAAGGGGCATCCCTGCGGCAGGATACTAGGAAATGTTTCAGGAAAAAAAAAATGAAACAAAACCTCAAACGTACGAGGATGATAAATGTGGTAAAACGTTGTATATGAGAATGTGGGTGAAAGATACACAGAAATTCTTCATACGTTTTACAATTTTGTTTAAGTCTGACACTGCTTCAAAGTCTGAAAATGCTTAAAAAAACAAACAAAAAAAAAAAAAACCTCGTTCGATGTCAGGGGCCACACTCTTACCTTTTAGGGCTGCCCCGGGCTTGGGCACTAGGCAGGTGCTGCAGAAGGAGACATAACTGTGCAGACCTGAAGCCTCAGCCCTTCCTTCACCTCACCCTTTGCCTGTATTCTGTTCACACAGAGTTTAGACGTAAGAAGACAAAGCAGCCGCAGCCGAGAACGCTGACTTAGGGTCCTCGCGCCCCCGCACTAATCTGCAGTGTTAACAGGCAGTGAATCCGCAGGGCATCACCCGCCAGCCCTGCCTACCTTACCTTCTCGGTGGCGAGCAGCGCGTGCACCGCGGCTTCCCGGCACAGCGCGGTCAGGTCGGCGCCCACGTAGCCCACCGTCATTTCCGCAAGCGCGTCCAAATCCACATCTGCGGAGGTGGGCATCTTTGCGGTGATCGTCTGCAGAATCGCCTTTCTCTGTTTCAGCGTGGGAGCCCCGATGATAACCTTTCCGGGAGCAAAAAAGAAGCATTAAGAGAACCATTCTGGATCTAGCACCGTATACATCGAGGTATACTTTAGATTTAGAATATATGAAAATCCCAATTTTTCTGTGGCGTGATGAGTGGCTGCAAAAAAATCAGATGATAAAAATCACATTTAACAAGGTTTTGTTATCTTGGGGAACCTAACCAAGTTCTAGGAGCCAGGACCAGAATACTAAGCCATGATGTTTTTTTGTTCAGGAGGCAGTTACTGGATGGTACAAGAAATCTACCAAGGTCCTTCCTGAACAGATTAATTTAAAAATGTGCCATTGTCCTCTCTCTACACCTCACCAAAAAATTCAAACACCTCTTGCTAAGTTTCTTCATAAACCAAGAATCAATTCAGGAAGAAAATCATAAAAAAGGACAGCTTTGAACATTCAACCTGCCCAGAGGGTACCAATTAAACACTCTGCTAATGCAGAAATTACAGAGAAGAGCTGTTATTTCAGCCCAAACTATAGCTGCTATCCACTTTTCTGCGCAGGAGGAAGCATTATCAAATCACACAAGATGCAGCCTGGTGGCCCATTAACCTGCAAACTGACAAGTCCTGTTTGAGCCACAAAACAAAGTGCCATCGAGTGCTGAGCTTGGGAAGGGGTTTTGGGTGCTGCCAAACTAACTATCCATCCACTGACTACTGTTATTTGGAAGTCATGACTGACTATTCTGCCCAAACTTTGCTACCCATGTTGCAATGCATAGTTCAGCCTGGTTCTGCCTGGCTCACTGCTTCATGGGCTGCCTGAAACACTCAGCCTCCTTTGATTCCACCATATTCAGCTTAGACATGATGCTCCCACATTCAGTTTTTTTTGTCACCCAAGAACACATGAGAAAAATACACGATCATGTCGTTGCATTTGTATCTGGCAGACTTTATGTGGCACAATAGGTTTGGAAATAATGCTTTCAATTCCCTGGTACTGCATATTGTAAGAGCAATCTTCTGTTAACAGGATGTTAGGACTTCTGGTTTTAGTATCCAAGGACAAATTCAAGTAAATACATCTGGGAGGCAACTGTTCAACTCCATTTGTGGGAGAGTATGCTGGTGTCCTGGTAAGAGATAAGCAGATTAACGTTTGCTTTGCTTTAGTTTTTTTTCCTTCTCCCTATTTCAACACTTCTTGAAGATACCTCGATTTTAAATTCTCATACAAATCTAACAGGCTCGTAGGAGATCAGGGTCCCTTAAGGATTTACATTACTGATAATAATAGTGCAGAGCTTATCTTCAGGATCTGCACAATAAAACTAGTTTCTTACCACCTCTCTACCTCTTGGAACAAACTGGCTCTTGGAAAACAGAGGTCCCGGTGTGCAGATCACTGAATGTGTTCTCTGCATCAGAAAAGACCCTGGTTCGGCTGCCTCAGTTCCTAGACTAAGATGCCCAGGGACGAGGCCACCCGCCGGGCCCATTCACCTCACGGTCGAACCTTCCGGGTCTGCGCAAGGCCGGGTCCAGCGCGTCGGGTCGGTTGGTGGTCCCCACCACTACCACGTCGCAGTCCCCGCTGAAGCCGTCCAGCAGCGTCAGCACCTGTGCCACCGCGCGGCTCTCGGGGGCGCGGTGCGCGCCGCCCCGCCGGGGACACAGCGCGTCCAGTTCGTCCAGGAGCAGCACGCTGGGGCCGCGCGCCGCCAGCTGCCGCGCGCGCTCGAACACGCGCCGCACACGTGCCTCAGTCTCACCGGGCCGCGCGCCCTGCAGCGCCGCGCTGCTCACCGCCAGCAGCTGCGCGCCCGCCTCCCGCGCCACGGCGCGCACCAGCTGCGTCTTCCCTACGCCGGGCGGCCCGGCCAGCAGCACCCCGCGAGGCACTGCCAGGCCAAGCGCCGCTAGGGCGCGCGGGTAGCGCAGCGGCAGAAGCAGGAGCTCACGCAGTGCATCCATAGCCTCCGCCAGACCCCCCAGTGCCTCCTCGGCCGGTGGCCGTCCCTCCTCGGCCGGCGGCTCGGCGCCCAGGCACACGCAGGTGCGCGCGGTGACCAGCCCCGCCGGGTCGGGCTCGGGGGCCCCGCCCACGATGTGCACGGCGGCCAGCGGGCCCGGGGCCCTGGGGGGCGCAGCCAGCACCAGGCCCCGGGACACTGGCCGGTTCCTCAGCAGCTCGCGAGCGGCCTCCAGCACCCCAGCGTCCCCCGGCGCGCCCGCGCGCTCCCGCAGCACCGGCCACACGGACACGCGCCGCAGCGGCGGGCAGGGCACCACACGCAGGCAGCCCAGGTGCAGGCCGCTCCTGCCGGGCCCCGCCACCGCTGCGCCGGGGCTCGCGCACTGCGCGTCCAGCTGCAGGAAGCCGTCCGCCCCATCCCGCCGCGGCCACGCGGTGCACAGGCAGCAGCCGCCGCCGGGCAGCGCGACCCGCACCGCCGAGCCCAAGCGCGCGCCGATGGCACGGAGGGCGGCCGGGCCCAGGCGGCAGCGCTGGGTGCCCCGGTCCCTGGCATCAACAGGCAGTAGTTTCAACAGCGGCCCCTCTGGGCAAGGACCCGAGTCTGGGGCCATGCAAGACGCTAAGGAGGACGCCTAGGAAACTGGGACATGAATTCCGGAAAGGCTAGAGCACCGCGCTCCGGACCGGAAGCAGGCAGCGCGCGTGCGCTAAAGGGTGGGCCGTTTGGGTGCTAGGACCTGATGGAAGGTTGCACGGGCCAATTGGGAAGTGCGATGACGCGCAGGCGCTCAGGTAGTTTTGAAGGTATACTGAGGTGGTCGGAACAGATGGTTTTAAGTTAACTTTACTGGACTGCTAAACGTGTGCTCGAAAACTAATAAACTTGTGGCACATCAGTATATTTGCTCTGATTTCTGATGGCTCCCTTGCAGTGTGTTTGGCAACAGCTTCGTCGGCACCTCTTCCTTCCCCGTGCTGAGTGCTATCGTTGGGCACACAGCGGTACTTTTAAGCCCTAGCCTGTATTAGAGGCGACACCTGCCTGCATGATTAACACAACAGCCTGCTGGTCTTTTCCCACTCTGCTCTCCGCCTTTCCGCAAGAAGTCCTTCTCGATCAGGAAATTGATTTCCAATCTTAATTCTCATCCAAAAGAATCACCGATATTCAAAGGCAAGAAAATTGCCTCTTTTTTTTTTTTTAATCTTTTTGAGACAGGGTCTTGCTATACAGTTCAGGTTGGTTTTGAACTCACTTTGTGGTCCAGGCTGGTCTTGAACTTGCAAGGGTCCTCCTGCCTCAGCCTCCCAATTGCTAGGATTACAGGCGTGAGCCACCACGCCCGGAAAAAAAAAAATTGCATTGTTTTTAATAGTGCTCAAGTCTTTCTGTGTTTTTCCCACCTTCACTGCAACCCAAATGTGTGAGATAACAGAGTTGATGCTGCCAGGCAGGGTGGCTCATGCGGGTGTAGCTCAGTGTGAAAACCTGGGTTCAGTCCCCAGTCGGGGGGGCAGGGGAGGGGAGATCATGGATCCAATGCCTAAGTTGTGAGGCGGTTGCTATTTCTTTTGTGCAACGTGCAATGGCGAGTACTCTTGATTTGGGACCTGAAGACCCATGCCAATTCCTGGTCTTATTCCACCCAGACTTACTGCACAGCATATGAGGAACTGCTAGATCCCACAGTGACTCATCTACTCTCTGCCATGCTTCTGTAGCTCTAGTACTGGAAAAACTTCAAAGATAGGAGAAACAACATACATAGCAGGAAGAGGTCCCCAGTCGGTAAGTCACACCTCCCTATTTTCTTCTTTCTCTTAATCGCATCAGCTCTGTTTGCATTTTAGTAAGTTTGCATTTTCTGAAATATCCTTTAAAAAAAAACTGAGCCCTGAAGATGTGAACAAAATGCCAGGTATGATGCCTGTACCTCTGGAAGATTCTTTTGTCCCAGTTCTAAGAAGCTCTGAGGACCTAGGAAGGGAAAAGAAGACTTAACAAGGACAGGACAAGTATCTTAACTATGACATATATATATATATATATATATATATATATATATGTCTCCAGAAAATGATGGTTTAATGGATGATCTAAATCCCTTCTTTTTTGAGTGTGATTGTAGCCTTATGGTGTAATCAAAGCCAACATAGGGAAGTGCATAGTTCCTATCCGTACATACAAAGGAAAATAAAGTCAAATCAATCTTAGAGATTCCTGCATTGGTTTAAAATAGAGATGGAGACTGTGACATCAGGAATACGTTGTTTGGGGTTGATCATCAGAAAGGCTGATTTTATACAGGGTCCATCTTGAGTCCCCTGACTTCGAAGACCCATGTAGTCAGGAAAAGTCATCGCAGCTGTCCCTAAACGGTCCGGTCCTCACATCATATTGCAAAGAAAATCAACAAGGTCTTGAACTCTCACCCACTCACTCTTGGCAGAGCTGTATTTGTCTTTTCAGCCAGTAAAATCCATCCTCTGCTTTTGGGTTAGACCATTTCTTCCCTCACCACTGCTATCATTTTGTTGGTGTTGGAGGAACCCAGGGCCACATGCGTGCTAGGCAAGCACTCACCCCGAGCTACATCCCCAGCCCCAGAGCTACCGTTTCAACCATCCGTAAATCCACATTCATCATGCCATTCAGTGACATAGTCTTCTTCTGCACAGCCATTCTAGTAAATGTTGTTTCATTTATTTGCTTATAATACAACCCCAAATTTGGTGATTCCCCACTCCATTTGGTAATTCTGAATTGCATGCCAATTAAAAGCACCAAAGTGATGGCGCACCCTTCTAACCTTAGTACTAAGGAGGCTGAGGCAGAAGGGTCACCGTGCGTTCGAGTCCAGCCTGGGCTACAAAGTGAGCTCAAGTCCAGCCTGAACTGCATAGTGAGACCCTGTCTCAAAAAGACCAAGAAAAAAGATTTTTAAAAAGTACCGAAATTGAGCCACTAGAGGGAGCCCAGAACCAATTAAATGTTAAGACTGCACCGTGGCTTCTAGATTTTCCTAGGACTCACCTTTATGAAACAGGCTGTTGTCTCTATACAGTGTCTACATCTGTTTCACTTGCTGTAACAAAATAACCCAATCTAGGTAGGTTACAAGCAACAGAAATTTATTCCTTATAGTGTTGAAGGCTGGAAAGTCAAAGACCAAAGTTCTGGCAGATCCAGGGTCTGGCGAGGGCCGTCTCATTTGCAGATGTTGCTTACCTGCGCTGCCTTTGCAGTGGAGCCGGGAGCTACCTCTCTCAGGCCTTCTTCATAGGGCACGAAGCTATTTGTGTGGACACCACCCTCATAGCTGAATTACATCCCAAGGGTGCATTTCTTAATACCATCATCTCGAGGTGAGAATTTCAGTATGAGAACTTTGTCGCTGACGTGAACGTTCAGATTATTCAGCTAAGTTAGGGAGAGGTATTCCTAGCAGACAGACAAAGATACCCTTTTAAGGGAGTCCGTGCCGAGGACAAAAACCCGTCATAGCTGTGACTGGAGCCACCTCTGACCAGGCCAACATGATTCTCCGAGGGATAAGCAGTAACTTGAGATGATGCTCTAACTGGTATCATCTGGTCCGGTAAAGTCTAGATGGACATGGGTCACTCAGGTGGGTGACTAGATCATCCTGACCCATCCCTTCCTAAAAACACCTGTGTTGTTTCTGGGTACCTTTGCCACGTGACTCACTTCCCTTTTGGGTCAGTATTAGCTCAGCGGCTGTGTTTGTGCTCTTACTGGTGAAGATACCTCATGAATCTGTACCCACCTTGTGATTTCGCTCTATCAAACATTCTTGGAAAAGTGGCCTTAGTGGAAACATACTTTCAGGTCCCCTCTTATCTCTTGGGAGCTCTCTCTCTCAATAAATCTTTCCTACTCTTAACCTCTGTTGTTCCTTAAAATTTACTCCTCAATTTCAGGGGACACAAACTTGGTGTCACAAACTCTGACATCTAGCACATTGAGAATTACACTTCCCTCTGGGTCAAAATCACAACATTTCTGCATGCTTATTATTATTTCTGCATGCTTAAGCCCATCTAGAACTCGATTTCCAAGTGAAAATATAATTCTAGTATTAAAGATAAAAATTAGATTCTCTTCAAATCTCAAATTTAGTGATGAATCAAAATCCGAACAGATGGAATTCATTTTGCTATGGCCTAGACCTCTCTAGCTTTGAATTTTTTTCAAGTAACTTTTGCTAAATAAAATCTTCTGTGAAGATTTTTTTTTTTTTTACCTGTGAGGATTTTCCTAAAGGGGTACAGGCAACAAAGTTTCTCTTGCCTTCAACTGCAACAAAGTTATAATTTATCTAATATTAAATTATCTATAAAATTCTTGTTATCTTTTGAGATGGACTCTGTCTGTGTAGCCCAGGGTGACCTTAAACTCACTGGACAGCCCAGGTTGGCTTCCAGCTTTTAGCAATCCTCCTGCCTCAGTCTCCCAAGTGCTACAATTACAAGCATGGACCACCACCAGCAAAAATTTCTCAATTACAAAAAAAAAAAATCAATTAGTTAAATATCTAGAATTCAAAAACCCTGGGGTAGCCTGAGCTTCCTGTATTTAAGACACCAAAGGGAGCCCACCCTGGCAGAGCACAGCATTGGCATGCGTTTCCTAATCAGTGTGTGGCTCTCCGGCTGCCCCACACAGGTGGCCATTCTATTGTTCTGAGTAGATCGGGCATTGAGGGTGGGAATCTTATACTCGCCAGGAATCTAGCGGTGTCTGGGGCCTAGTCGGTGCCCGGTACATCTGAATGAATGTGACATTGAGCCAGGTGACTCACATGGAAGGGACCAGATCTTGTCCTGTGAAGACGCTCAAGGAGAGATCCAGACGGACCTCAGATGTGATCTTGGATGAGGATGTCCCTGGCCTTGACAGGCCACTTCTGTCACCCACCCCTTCCTCTTCTGTCTACGTTTAAGTTTTTGGTTGGAAGAGTCCAGTGAGCTTCAGCAATGCCTCCGTAAGCATGGCCAGTGCTCAGAGACTTAGGGCTGAATGTGAGGTACTCTTGGCACCTCATGTGCTGCCTGCTTATCTAATCACTCACCCACCACCCCGCTTTTCACCCTATTTTTTGATAGGTTATCAGTTCAACCCTGCTCTTGCAGTAGCCTCCGGACAAAACTCCACCCCTCCAGCCCTGCCTCATTTTGTGGTATTAATCCAGCCAAGAAAACCACTGTACTTTGGCCTGGGGATTATATGTGAGGTATGTTAGATCTGGGACCTGGTCCATCCTCATGAACCCTGGAGCGTTGCTGCGGTGCTTTATAAGATCTGAGCTTGGGATCTGAGCCGGAGAATCCGCCTACGGTAGCAAGGAGGACAGCGTCTCCAGGAGCGTTAGTGTACAGCACTTCCCTCGACCCCCTGAAAGTTACTAACTTTTCCTGACCTAGTTACCTCCCGTAGGAGGGGTGTTCCTGCTCTGGATTTCCACAGGACGCTGCGTACCTCCTAAAGCAATTTTCCTCTTCCGAGCTGTGATAACCTTGTTTGCCTAAACTCTCTAACGAAAGAAACTGGGTCGTGCTCTTCTCTGGATGCCTGAACCTACCAGAGAGCCTAAGTACCTAGGGGTCAACTAGAAATCTGCAGGATGAGTGAGCGAGTAGTGGGCGAGGCTGGATGGGTTAAAGGGACCCAGTCACGGGGAGCCTTCGATGCCATGTCTGAGTGACAGACCATGCATTAGGAAGCCAGAGGGTAACACCCGGGGCAGGGTAGTGGTATCTGCCCCACACACACAAATGAACCATCTATGCCAGCTCGTTTATTTATAATAAAGCCTCAGCACAAATCTAATTCCTCCTGGAAGATCTCCATCATGTCTTTGGTTCCAATTTCTCTAACTGGAAGTCCTGTAGCACAATCCTTACTTGTAATTATCTGGTTCTTTATTGTTGGGAAATTAAAGTGATTTTGTGTCATCTTTCCAGGGAGCTCTTTAGACACTTTGGGAATCTGTACCCCTCTTTTCTAACAGTTTATCATTTCTACCCTGCACCCCAACATTGAACAAAATGCTAGGTGTTCGTTACTCAGATTTTCCTTACTGTGACCAATGGCTGAGAAAACCACTTAAATAAAGGAGGGAAGGTTTATTTTGGCTTATGGCTTCAGAGGCTTCAGTCCATGGACTGATTCCAGTCAGTCGGCACTGTTGCTTCAGGGCTGTGGAGAGTCACATCATGATGGGGGGCATTTGGTAAAGCAAGTGGCTCCCATGATGGGCAGGAGGCAGAGAGAAAGGGGAAGAAGTCACCTTCCAAAAGCCACCTCTAAACACACGAGCCATTGGGGCACATTCTTTTCCAAACTGTAGCACTGCTTCTTAATAATTAAATTGGTTTATTCCCTTGGTTACTAGACAGTCATTTAGTTTTTATTTGAATGTAAGAGCAAGCTGGAAGAATCTCAGAAAATCTGGTTTGGGAATTAGAAGTATACTAGGGCTGAGAATTTTAGTCAATTGTAGTGATACATATTGTTCTCAAACCCTGCCATTTATCTAGTAGTTGACTTAATATATAACATCTGATCTTACAGGCTGAGCTACAAACAAGGTCAGCCTGGAGACAGAGAGGAGTCTGGCTGTATGTAGCTTATTCAGAGATTTGCAAATGTCTGCTTCATCCGTTTCCTCTGGTGATTTGCTGTACCCCAGCCAAAAAGGACCTGAGATCTTTCATTTCTACTTTTTTAAGTCACTAGGAGCTAGCAGAGAAGACAGAAAGTATTATCTCTTTACTTTCACTGATTGACTGGAAGATCCATTTGAATAGTACAAGCAGAGAGAGATGAGAGATGAGAGAGAGAGAGAGACAGAGAGAGAGAGAGACAGAGAGAGAGAGATTAATTGTGACTTTTGGCGCCTCAGAATGGAAGGGCTGCCTCTGGAAGCTGTCGCTGAGCTCCAAAGTAGCAGATCTGGAGGCAGAGCCGGGAGGACAGTGTTCTGACCACTCTCACACTGAGAAGATGGGGCACTTCCGTCAGGGTCATCACATTTCCTCTCGTCCTCAGTACTGAGTGTTTCCACTGTCCGGTGCTGTGAAGGTCGTTGTTTCCCTCCCACCCCCAAACCCGCGTAGGAGTGGCCGTGAATACTTAGGCATTTTTCAACATTTTCTTTGGCCCACTTGTTTCTGCTCTGCTCCTCCAAGGTCTTCAAAGTTTTTGAACTTCAGGTGAACTCAGAATGTTCCAAAACCATGAAATGCTGCCAGAGCAGCTTCGGGCCCACGGGACTGGACTCTCAGCAAAGCTATGGCTTCCAGTCGGAACTCAGCAGTTCCCCTCTGGTTTTGCTGGGGCAGCCCGCAGCCTGGTGGCCATTTGTCTCCCTTGAATAAGTTACGTGCCTTCCCCTTGCTCAGCCCTCAGCCCCTCCTGGCTTAGCATTGGTGGTTTGTGTTTGTCATGTGCCTCCCTCGTCCTGCCTTTCTCGAGGGTTCTGCCATGGGTGCCCACTGGCCATTGACCCTGAGCAGTTTGTTCCCCTTTCTGAGCCGCGTTCATATAATCCACAGAAGGGAATCATGTTGGCACTGGGGCATCTACGCGGGCCTCGACCAAGCGGTCACAGCTGCATGAACAGAGTGCTGGGCACAAGAGTGGAGCTCTTTTCCATCCTCCAATGAGCTTGGGAGGCTGAAGCAGGGGGATCATTTCAAGTTTGAGACCAGTGTGGGTTGCAAAGTGAGCTCAAGGCCAGCCTGAACTGCATAGGGAGACCCTGCCTCAAAAGAAACCAAAAACCAAAACAACACTGCTCACCAGAGTTCTCCCTACGCTGCACGGTTACTATGTTTAGATCCCAGCCCAGGCCCATCGGTTAATAGTTGTGTGATCTTAAGCAAAGCTTAAAAATTCTACACCCATTTTTATTTTTTGTATTTTATTGGTGCATTTTAGACATACATAATGATAACATTGATCATAGGGGATTTGCACCTGTACACAGCATATCTTGCTTCTGTACAGCCAATTTTAATCATCGGTAAAGGGAGAATTAAATGAATACCCACTTCATAGGTTCATTTGTTCGGCTAATGTTGACTAAAGCTCCTACTGTTTGCTATAGGCTACAAGTGTTGTGATATTGCGACCGTTAAACCCAATGCCAGGTACATAGGTCATTAATATTAATTATTCTAATTAATGATACTAAACCAGAAATCTCTTTCGACATGTTTTTTATTACTCGATTAGAGATCACGTTCCGTCTCATCACCATGTCACCGTTTTCCTTCGGTCCCCTGACTGTGTTTGGAATATTTCTGCCGCACGGAGCTGTAGGAGAGTGTATTACCAACCTTCACAAGAAGCAAACGGAGCAAAACACACCGCAGCGTCTCTCCCGGCCTAACAGAGGAAATGCTCTGAGGGGAATCCGTTGCTTAGTAAGGGCCACGCGAGACGCGCAAGGCTCGCTGACTGCAGAAGGACACCGGATGTTTGGTGCACGGGGGGCCGAAGGTGATGGAGCACGGTACTCCCGGGCAGTGCACAGTGAGGTCACCTTGGGAGGCAGAGTGGCTCCACATCCCACCTCCGGGGACGTGGAAGAGCCCAGCAGCCTCATCTCTCAGGACCAGGTAGAGCCATGGGCCTGCGTGCATGCCGTGGGTGCTGGGATTGGCGCGCTGCGTCCTGGGAAAGGCAGAAGAGCTCAGGAAACCTGCCAGGCTCCTCTGAGACCCGCTCTCGGCAGGGTGGGGTGGGATCCGTGCGCTCAGAAGTTGTGCACACACGGAGGGGAGAGCTTCACACCCCAGCGCTGCAGACACGCTCAGCGAGGGCCCGGTGGGGGTGCCGGTCTGGAAAATGCTTCCTTTTCCTTTCCGAGCTCGGTCTCCGCCCCATTTGGGCTTCCTGACCCGGCTACTTCCCTCTCCCCGCATTTCACTTCCTAGGAAGAATAGCAGTGGCTAACATGGAGTGAGTGGCAGCAGAAGTGCTTTATTTGTTTTAATTCCTTTCCTAACTGGAAAACAGCCTTGAAAACTAGAAATCCAAAACACCAGGCCCAGCCAGCCTGTTCTCATTTCACCTGCCTTACAGAGAAGCCACCGAGCCAGAGCACAGCCACGGCAGGTAGGGCCAGGGTGGCTGATCGGGGCTGGCGTTTCTGATCTCTAGTTTCCAGGGCTGATTGTTTTCGTGCTGGGTCTTGTGTTCAGGGAAGCACAAGCACAACTCTGCTGAATGTGTCTCATTCTGTCACGGGGCCTGCTACTGTCTCAGATGCACATTTACCAAGCTGAAAATTTTTAGGCAGCAGACAGTCATTTTCCTCTTTGCTCTTTATAATTCTGTCAATGAAACCAACTCGTAACTGAGTTATGAGAAATACTAAATCTTCCCAACTGGTACAATTCATGCTATAAACTTTGACTTCTAGTAGTTACTGGAGAGAAATGAAAATTAACAGGACTGCACTGGCAAGCTTGGCACTGGCTGGCTTACACCACAAGCATATCTATTTAAGGAATCTCTTATTTTTCTTTTGCTATTTAGTGTAAAATAACATTCCAGCCGGGTGTGATGGCGCATGCCTGTAATCCCAGCACTTGGGAGGCTGAAGCAGGGGGATGGTTGCAAGTTCGAGAACAGCCTGGGCTACAAAGTGAGCTCAAGGCAGCCTGAACTGCAGAGCGAGACCCTGTTTCAAAAAAAAAAAAAAAAAAAAGATAACACTCCAACTGCTACTTGCTGAAGGACGAGGCACAAAGTTGGTAGAAGAGTCACTTTTATGAATGGCCTTGTACAAAGAGCTAAGCATTGCTCTGAGATGTATACAAAATGCTTTGTTAAAATGCGTTCCATCCTTCCCTCCAGGATGGAATGGTGAAGAACTAGGATTTGAAAGAAACTGTGAGATTGAGTCACTGGCACAGCACAGCCTGGGAGATTATGTGACTCATCCCAGGTTACACAGTAGATGAGGGTCCAGCAGTGGGTGGAATTCAGGTCTCCAGATCCGCATGCATGGCGTACTCCTGGGAGGGCATTTCCTTCCGGGACTGTCTCAGATAGGATGCTCTGTGGACAGTGGTGTGAGGATTCCACCCAGTCAGCACAGCTCTGACCAGTTACCCTACTGAGGGCAACACCTCTCATGTGGGAACCATATGCATCCTGGCTACTCAGCAGTGACCGATGGACCAGCAGCCCTGGCACGACTTGAGTAGTTGTTAGGAATGCAGACCCTTAGGCCTGGGTTGAGCTTATCTCTTAACAAGCTATCTATTTGAACACCATTCTTGTATCCTGTTTTAGATGTCATTTGTGCATACTGTATTGGGTGCCATTCGTGTGTACCATCTTGGGTGCCTCCCCTGTGTACCATCTTGAATGCCTTTATGTGAACACCCATTGCTTCTTTGTGTTCTAAAATTCAGGCAAAATAAGTGCGCCCCACCCTGTGGCGCACACCCTGAGCTAAGAACAAAAAGTTTCTGGTTATCTAGCTGCATTGCTTTACTAGCTTTTTCTGATAATTTTTAAATCATAGAATCCGGGGTTGGAAGAAACCATCCTCGCTGCTGTGAATTTTGGTAAAATCACCATTTTTGTAAGAAGGTTAGGTGGTCTTCAGGATGTTCTGTTCAAGAAAATGAAAGTATTGCAGCTGTAAAAAAATATATTGAGCTTCACTGGTCCTGAAATTGTATTGATATGCAACTCCTGGGACAGGGTTTAAACTCCTGTTCCAATGTAGCACGCTTATTGGATTGTATAGCTGCCACAGCTGCTGTTTTACACCATTATAATTTTAGTTTAGCTTTCCACAGACTCAAAAATTGCTGTTATTTATTAAAGTAAAATTTCTATTCATAACTGTGGGAGGAGATGGGTGTCCCTATAGAGGAATTCTCCCCTCCTCCCCTTCAGGGTGGTCTTAATGATTGTTTCCAAAGAACAGAGAGTAAAAGGAAAAGACCTGACGTCACAGCAGAGAAGCTGGCAAACACAGCCTTCCCCACAGACCAGCGCCACGAGTGTGTCACACGCCTCTGATATGACATGATGTGTGGGACAAGTTACTTCGGTGACATCCTCTGCCTAAGCCCATGCTGCCACCCTAATCATGAGAATGACATCAAACAAACCCAACCTGGTCAGTACAGAAAATGCCACCAGTGCGCCCTAAAACCGTCCAGGCCCTGAAAAGCTAAGAAAGGCTGAGACACAGTCCCAGAGCAGAGGACACGACAGCTCAGGTCAGATCCTGGACCAGAAGAGGACACCAGGGGAAAAATTGCTAAAATCCAAATAAAGCCAAACGTTCAGTTAACAGCAATTCACGGTGCTGTGGCCTTCATTTGACAAATGATGATGGCAACAAGGGAATTGAAACAGGTGGGCAGGAGCTCTGTGCTGTCTCTGTATCTATTCTGAAAATCAAAAACCTGTGAGTAAAATAAAATTTCCCACACCCTCATGAAAATATCAAAAGACAGCTAAGCTTCTACAAGTTTCCTTCCTTCCATTATTATTTCCTCTTTTCTTTTCTTTTCTTTTCTTTTTTCTTTTCACTTTCTGGCTTCCCCAAGCTTAGCAGGAGACTTACACAAAATGCCTCCTTACCATATCCACACACAAAACCTTCCTGGGGGGCCCCATGCACTGTTTCGTAAAGCTTGGGAGTTAAAGGTTGACAGATTGGAATTCCCAAGGTCTAAAATCAAAGTGCACTTTCCAGAGTTCACTGGCGTGCACTAAGGATGCACCGCAGTCGTGCTTGGTGGCTGTGGCCGTCTGGCCTTCCCGTGTGACAGCCCTTGCTCTCTGAAGGTCTCCGTGATGGGCCTAACTATATCAGTAACCACACGGTCACTCAGGTGATAAATGCTGTAAAGGTGCAACCCGGCACAGGAGAAACTGCCCAGAGAGTTAGAGGCAACCCCGAGACGGGGAGGGAACCGGGGAGACCTGAGGTTGTATTATTTGATCTGAGCGCAGTTGGCCAAGGAGCCGTGCCATGGTAGCAAATATTTATCTTCATTGCTTATGCCTGAAAATTTGCAGATTACTGGATTTTTCCAGCAGTGAATCCACTGCTGACTCAGAAATGTGGTCGCCACAAAGTAGGGCCAGAAAAGCACAAGCGTCTCATGTTGCAGGGGTCTCTGTCTGTCTCTCTCATTTCTCTCTTGGTAATGTGACTCTGTATGACATCTGTCCCCTATGGTGAGTTAACTGGCATCACATGAACAACATAACTTTGTGGAAATGGCAGCATGTTAGCTGTCACCGTCTGTCACTTTTAAATCAGGCCTTCCTAAAAATCTCACGCTTCCCAGGTCACTCCTTTCCCATTTAACGATGTCTCTGGTCACGCCTTGCAGGATACAGGGTTGGCGTTTTGTGTGGCTTTTACATTTTGCATATCATGGCAGATGCATCCATTCAGGGTTCCTAAAGAGAGAGGGTTGCAGACCATGCATGAATTCCACTCTTCCATTTCCCAGGGCCCAGCCTAAGAAGCGCTTTTTTTGCTGGGAGTGAAGATTCTAGAAAATTCCTCTCTGGCAATATACTAAGTAGACAAGAGGGAAACAGCAAGCTGGAGTGGGGCAAAGGGCACAGGCAGACGGGGAGTTGGCTTCCCACACTGGGCCCCTCGGGCGCGCTGGGGTGTGGACAGGTTCGGGGCCAGGTGGCTGGGGAGGTTTTCTCCCAGGGTGGGGTCTTGCAGCAGAGTAGGAGGGAAAATATCTGTGACAACAAGAGCTCTTTCTAAGCAGACACATGACCCTTTGCATCTAAAAATACAGCATGTATGGCTTTTTTCTTTTCTGGTAATAAATGCCTCATAGAAAAAATTACACAATTTGCAGGAAAGTAGAAAGAACCTAATGCTTACCTATTACACCTTTCTCCAAAGAGGGGCGCCATTGTTAAAATTTTGGTGATCGCCCCCCCCACCCCGGGTCTTATATGCTCAAGCATCTAATGCGGCTGAGACTGCTGTTTATGAGGTTCATGCTCTGCATTCTGTTGAGACCTGATCTCACCGTGTAACCCAGGCTGACCTCAAACCTGCGGTGATCTCCTGCGTCGCCTCTGGAGTGCTGGGATCCCAGACATGTGCCCCCAGGCCGGCTTGCTATTCTGTTCTTTTCCTCTTAATAGCATAAGAAAGGTCATAGGTTACTTAAAAATTTTGCTGTAAACATTCTTCTTAGCAGCTGTGTGGTCCGTGTTATGATGAAGTTTATTCTTCTAAATCTAGAATGTATTCATTCATTTAAGAAACATTAAGAAAACTTTACTCACTGAAGACTCAGGAACTTTGGTAAAGGCCAAATATGTTGTCATTTTGTTAACCACTCTCTCGTGGTTGATCCTGCAATTTGTTTCTTATTCTGTAGAATTTTCTTTTTTTTGAAGATCTAAATCAGAAGTGAAAACAGGAAATCAGCTGAGAGCGAGGCTGTCGAACAAGTGGCAAGACAGGAGTTTGCACTGAGAGAGGGACACGGCGGGGACAGCTGTCCTCCCACCAACACGGGTGCAGACATTTTCTGCCAAACTGGGAATCGCGCGTGGGCAGAGACATCTGTGGACCTTCTGTAACAACACAAGCGATTCCATGGCTTCTCCCTGGAGCTGCCTGCCGCTCCCAACACTCTGCCCCTTATGTCTCTCTCCATCGTAGTTTTGTTTTTGTTTTTGGCCTTTTTTGAAACAGGGTCTCACTATGCAGTTCCGGCTGGCCTTGAACTCACTATGTAGCTCAGGCTGGTGTCGAACTTGCAATGATACTCCTGCCTCAGCCTCCTGAGTGCTGGGATTACAGGAGTGCACCACCACAGCCGGTTTCTCTTCTAGTTTTCAGTGTGGTGTCGAAACCACTGCTGGACTTGGCTGGAGGTGCCACACTGTGTTCCCGGTGTTCCAGTCTTTTCCATCAGTGTGGAGTTCTAGCTGACCTACAGGAGCTCGGCTTGTCGGAGGCTCATTACTGTGCCGTGTTGCTGGCACCCATAGGAGAGTAACACCGGAAGCGCAGGACACAAACACACACCACGCACTGTCCAGTAGATACTTCCTCAAGTCTGGGAAAAAGCAGGAGGCATAGAAGTTACAGGCTGCTGAGTCCTGGAGGCCCGCATTTGAATTGTGGCTCCATCAGCCCAATAAAGCCATTATCTTTCCAAAAGACTGAGGTGAGGCCCAAACAAACGCAGTTTTTTTTTTCCATGAAAAAAAATCACCGGTCCTATACTCTGAAACCAAGACATCATCCAAGCTGGGTGTGGTGGCACACACCTGTAATCCCAGCAATTTGAGAGGCTGAGGCAGGAGGATTGTTGAGAGTTCAAGACCAACCTGAACTGCATAGCCAGGCCCTGTCTCAGTGAGAAAAATACAAACAAACAAACAAACAAACATCAACCTGGGTTGACCTTTGCCTTCAAATTTAGTCAGAACCTAAAGAAAGGAGAGTGGGATTTACTGCTTTCAAATTCCGGAGGGGACTCAGCAGACCAAAGCAAGGAAAATGAGACAGTCCCCTGGCACAGACTCCGGATGTTTCTCCACACACTCACCAAGTCAGATCACTAGCAGTGCTGACTTGAGCTGAGGTTATTTTAAATACTTGGGGAAATCTGGGCTTTAACTTTGCTGGGTCTCCTGTTTCACACTTGCTTTCTGATGAAAGAATCCCCTTCATTTTGCTGAGCAGCAAAACCACAGCTGTTTGGAGCTAATAAAAATCCTGCAAGGCTCTGCAGGGAGACAGGGCAGAGGTTGGCTGAGCAAGATTTTGCAGCTTCTGAAATCAAAGACTGCACTCAGTCGAAGCCGGAGGCTGGGCTTTCAGAGCAGCGCACCAAGGGTTGATTCAGGCTGTGTTGTGTCCGGCACTGCGCTGGGACTCAGTGGGGGTGAAGCAGACTCCCCTGACCCAGGGGCCCCCCACCCATGGGGCTGCTGCACATCGGTGAGGAGTTCTAGGGCACTGTGAGTTGCAGGAACACAGGACGTTGATGGAAAAGCCAGTCCCGCAGCATTTCAGGTTCCAAAAGTGGCTTCATCATTTGTCCAGAATTAAGCAGCAGGTGGTAGAGGAGGCTGGGAGGAATATACAGCACTTGCCAGCCAGGTCTGCACTACAGCCAAACTCACCAGACTGCAAGAGAAGCCAGAACGTGGATTCAAGGCTTTGCAACATGGGCTCTGCGGCCTCAGCCTGCAGGGTCACCCCTTCCCCTGCCCATTCCCATGTCAAGGTTCCCCGGAATGATGAGGTTGTTGGAGACCCCAGAACCTGGAGAAAGTGAATAATCTGCAGGCAGACTTCATCAAAACACATGGCATTAGCCTGGCATGGTGGCGTTCGCCTGTAACCAATCCCAGCGCTCGGGAGGCTGAGGCAGGAGGGTTGTTGCAAGATCATTGCAAGACCAGCCTAGGCTATAAAGTGAGCTCAAGGCCAGCCTGAACTGTATAGCAAGACCCTGTCTCAAAAAGACCAAAAACAAACAAACAAACAAACAAACAAACAAGGTATTGTTCTTGTTCTCAATAGGTTTCCTCTTTCCAAGAGCCAGAATATCCTAACTCCATCCCTAAAGCAGGAGGAATAGACGCTGGCAGATTCATATTCAGGCTCTTCCTAAAACACCTCATGTGGGCAGCTGTACCTCCAGAAATGCTATCTTCCAAGTGTGTATATTTGTGTATTTATTAGGCAATGCATTTCAAAATTCAGAGGTACAACAGGGTTTAAAGGGGAAAACCTCTACCACGCCTGTCCCTCAGCCAGCCAAGTCCCCTCCCCGGGGATGACTTACATCATCGGTATCTTGTCTATCTTTCCAAAGATATTTTATTAATACAGTTCAAATAATACTCTTTTAAGATTGCAGCTTTATGTATGTACATTCTAGTCATGTGGGTATATGTTAGTCATCTTGCTTGAAATTCAGTAATACCATCCTTTATCTGATTTAACTTGGGAATATCCCGTCCCTGACAGTACAGGGACAGATGTGTCTTAGAATAGGTAGCTTCTGCAGATAGTTTAGCTCTCCCTGCGTGTGTGCGTGTGTGTGTGTGTGTGTGTGTTTATGCACACATGCACGTGCGGGTGAGTGTGTACCATGCCTCAGAATGTTTGTGCTTTTGAATTCTAGGATCACAAGCTTGTACTCCTGCTCTCTAAGCCCAGGTGCTAATGTCAGCCATCCTCATGAAGTTATTAATTCTTACAACAGGCTATTTTGTTCATTTCGTTGACCCATGTCTTTACTGGGTTTTGTTTTGTCTCAATCATGGGATGTATTTCAAAATCTCTTTATTTTGTTGATTTGGAATCAGGTAGACATGGTCCTGTCTCCAGAACAATAGCTGTGAACAAGAAACTGAAAAAGCAAAATCTTTCCCCAGGATCCAATGTGTTTTCTATTCATTGTCATTTCCCCCCTTGCATATCCACTACCCTGACTTATATCATTTGATAAATCTACAGAGCCACACTGTGATTGGCCTGGAGCATATGTAGTCACTAAGTATGAAACCTCTAAGCTCCTAAAGTTACCAGTTTGGTCAGAGTTATCAGTGTTATCTGTTACAAGGGAAGGGAAGGGAAGACAAACTTTCAGTCTCTAGTTTATTTCTTCAGAATAAGGCAGAAGCTAAAGAGCAAGTTACGGCCAGACACTGCTAGGGATGTGCTGTGGAGCTGGTCCATTACTTCACAACTCAACACAAAGACCTGAGCTTTTAATTGATAAGATGGTTCTAAAACATGATTACAGAAGTCTTTTTCAGGAACAAAAATAAAATAGAAAGGCAAGGGGTGGAGGGATTATTTGATTTGTTTTTGTAGCAGCAAGAATGCTTTAGGTGGCTCTGCCTCACATTTTCTGCGGATTGACACTTGGGATCCTCCTGCCTCGGCCTTCCAGAATGCAAGGATTACATACAGGGCTGTAGCCTCTAAAACTTTGCTCTGTGAAAAGTGCCCTGATCGAGTTGAAAGAAGGCGTGAAAGAGGAGGAAAGGCACTCTCCGTAGTTCCCCCTCACTCCTGACCCACCTATGTCTCTATGTTTCAGGATTGTGTGTCCAGCCAAGGACCACAAGAAATGACAAGTGTTCAAGTCACTAAGCAGGCTGGAGAGAGGCAGGGGCAGGTGGCCCAAATTCCAGCTGGCTTTAGGTCCTTGCATTTGCTCTAAAATGGGGGCACCGGGTGAATGCACACCAGTGAATTTAAACCTAAAAGTGCTCTCACGCTTTGCAAGTTTAAATTACTTGAATTTATTGCCAGCTTCCAAAGCAACTTTCTGCTTATTCGTTTGTCTTGTCTTGAGATAAGGTCTCAGCCATGTAGTAGCTGGCCTTGACCTGGCAATTTATCTTCCTACCTCAGCTTCCAGAGTGCTGGGATCAAAGGCGTGCACCACCACGCTCGCTCGTCTTGCACTTAGCACAATAGGTTTGGGTAATCTCAATTTTGCTCCGTGAGAAGCTGCCTCACCCCACCCCCGGCGCACGCAGAGCCCTGTGGGTCAGTACTGAGCCCCCGCCTGGGGTGCCAAGCGCCGCGTAGTGGGCGGGGAAAGGGGCAGGGGGGACATGGGCTTGGCTTCGGTGGGCGTGGCTTCCGTGCGCTATAAAAGGCGGCGTGCGCGCGGTTTGGCGCACACACCCACTTGCGGGGCTCCGGAGCGGCGGATCGTCTGTGACCAGCTGCCAGGATGCTGCGCGTGCGGTGTGTGCGTGGCGGGAGCCGCGGCGCTGAGGCCCTGCATTACCTGGGGTCTCGGGTGCGTGAGACTGAAACCCTCGTTGGCTGCCGAGTGTGTGTGTGTGTGTGGTGGGGGAGGCCTCCAAGGCTGGGGGAGAGAGGACACGCGTGCCACGACCCGCGAGTCCCCACGGCCGGAGCTTGGGTGGGGAGAGTGTGGGGACGTCCACGACCCCTTAGCACACAGCTGGCGTTATTGGGGAGCTTTCGGGCGAGCGTGGGCTGGGTGGACACGTGGACATCCGGGGTGGAGAGCGACACGGGTGTCCCCAGCATTCCTCCTGGTCCTGTCACACAGATCCTGCCTCACTCCAGATCTCTAGACAGGAATAGCTCGGCAGGGGTCCCCGCCCCGCCCACCCTGCAGAGCTGGTTCCCCGCAGCCGTCACTCTGCTGTCACTCAGGGCTCCACCCCAGGGTCCCTTCTGTCCGTTCCTGAGGCTTTCATAGGAGGCCGGAAATTGGGGGTGGGGTTTGCTCAGTGGGTGACAGATGGAGGGGCTCTTCCTCTTCGCGATTACATAGGCTCTGCATCATTTTTTTTTAAAGGGCGTTTTGGGCTGGGGGTTTAGCTCTGCCGCACAAGTGCCTGCCTGGCAAGTGCAAGGTTTGATCCTCAGTACCACAAACAAAAAGGCCTTTTCAATTCTTAAATCTCTTTGTTAGTTTAACTTTGTATCTTGGCTGGGATGCCCGGGACCACCTGTAAAATGGGGCAGGTGGACACGAGGGACGTGAGAAGTTCCTGACAGCAGTGAAAGATGTTTGGGTTTCAAGTTGAACATTCTGAAAGATAAGGTGTTTTTTTTTTTTTTTTTTTTTTTTTTTGTCTTTTTGAGACAGGGTCTCAATATGCAGTTCGGACTGGCCTTGAGCTCACTTTGTAGCCCAGGCTGGTCTCAAACTCTCAGTGATCCTCCTGCCTCAGCCTCCCGAGTGCTGGGATTACAGGCGAGAGCCACCACACCCAGCTAAGATAAGGTTCTTTTCAAATGGTTATGGGCGGGGAGACTGACTGAGGGAAAAGGGGCTTCCTTCCCGCTGCTGAGCTGCTGAACCAGGCGGGAAGTTTCTGATGGGAGCAGCTTGGGGGAAGTGACCGACTGTCATTCAGGAGATGGGCCTGTGAATCCATTCTGAGATACGAATTGTATTGCTAGGGATGGATTAGATAGAGAACTGATAGATGCACAAGCAGGTTACTAACAAAACCACCCGAAGTCCCTGCTCACCCACACACTGTCTCCTAGGAGGTTTTAAATGTGTGACTGTTACCCCGCTTCTCCACCTTGTGTCCCCGTCGTCCATTCTTCCCACCCTCCCACGCGGAGCAGGCCGCACAATGATGCTTTTGTTGTTCTTGAAAGCTTGGAAGGACCTTGACGGGATGGGTGCAGCGAACTTTCCAGAGCACCCAGGCAGCTCCAGCTTCCTCCCAGAAATCCTGTGCAGCTGATGACAAGGCCACCGACCCTCTGCCAAAGGACTGCCCTGTCTCCTCCTACAACGAGTGGGACCCGTTAGAGGAGGTGATCGTGGGCAGAGCGGAAAACGCCTGCGTGCCGCCCTTCACGGTGGAGGTGAAGGTAAGGTGAAACTGCCCCTGCGTGTGTGGGTTCTCTGCTCGCCTTCAGCAGGGATTAGTTTTAAGCTACCTTGCTTGACCTCTCGGTGGTTTTGGACACTATTTACCCAAGTTCACCCTTCCTGAAACTTCCAGGATTCCAAGAGCCTTTCCTGGGGCTGGCAGTTCTCCTCTGCTCCCCACTTTGCATGCTTCAGTCTGTGATGCTGGGCTCCCTTCTCTTAGAGGTTCTGCAGGGCTGGCTTCCTCCTCCTCTCTCTCCTGAGCTCCGTCTGGGTCAGCACTTTAGACTCCCTCGTGGGTACTGCACAGACCTCTCACTTGGCACAGCTGCGGTTCGGCTGTCAGAACCTTCTTCCTTCCTTTTAAATCTGCCATTCTTATTTAATCCGGTTAAAACACCAGTCATCTTTGAGGTCTCCTTCCGTCACATCCTGCAGGGTCGCCAAGCTCTAGCAGGGCTTTCTCAGTAGTGGATGTTACTCCCATCCCTCTGCCCGTGTCCGAGGTCTGGAAGGCATCTGCTCCTGTGTGGTCACACTTACCTCCTATGGTCTCTTCCATTCACCCCTCTCGGGACTGAATTCCAGCTGGTACCAGTGGTTGGATTTAGAACCCAGATTTGACCATGTTACTCATCCTGCACCCGTCACTCCTCTGCTTCCCCACCCTGCCCTTTTAGGATGAGGTCCTCACGGGCTTCGGGATACTTCACGGGCTGCCCTCGGGTGCATTTCTGGGCCCCCACTTCCATCAGTGCATCCTCTTAGAGATGCGCTCCTGTGGTGGGTCAGCAGCTGCTCCCTCAGGCCAGCTGCTCTCTCTGACATCCCACCTAGGAGTCTTCATCTGCACTGTTCTCCTGGCTGCAGCCCCTGTGGGCTCCTGCTCAGGTAATAAACTGCACAAGGGTCCCGTGACTCAAGGGCCCAAGGGAACACCTTCCTCCTTTTAGGCAAAGCCCGAGAGCCTGTTAATACACTTTATGAATATGTCTTCGATGTATGTAATTTCCTCTTGAATATTCACTGTTACATTAAAAAAAGGGAAATTTTGTAACAGCAATGTCATCATCATCATCGTCATCATCAGAAATATTGTCTCCCATGTGACGGGCTCTGTAGGCATTAGCAGAAAAGGTCTTCCTTCTTATTTGGAAAGGTAACAGTGCTGACTGGTGTAGAAACAACTCCAGGTTTGTTATGCTGACCAGTAGGCCAGGCAGGTGAAGCACCAACAGAGCTCCAGAAAAAGCCATCAAGTACTGGATAGTTCAAAAGTCTCCCGGCAGGAAGTGGTTCTTAAATTAGGCTAGAAGAAAGGGCAATAGAAAAAAATAGTTTCTCTTAATTGTTCTGAAACTATCCTTAACTTCTGAAACTTGAAATTGGAGGAGATGGTTCATTGCATGTTTTCTAAAGGCCTGGAAAAGGAGTTTTCCCTCCTCATTGGGTAAAATTAGAGTTCAAAGTCAGGCAATAGTCAATCTTTTCATTTGTGTTTATATTTATTGATTTTCACATGAGGTGATCTTATGGAGTCAGAATTCTCAGACATTGGATTGAGCTCCTTGTCACTGGCTTTATGACTTCTTTAGGCTTTGTAACTTCAGGGACTCCTGGAAAGTGTATCATGCTCAAGTCAGGAGACTGTGAATCAATTAGGTATTTGATAAAAACTTGATATCTACTGTCTTGGTTAATCAACTCTGACCTCATGGAAGATTTCACAAATTTCTGGCCCCAGTCAAGTGATGAGATTGTTTGCTAAATACCTAACAGGATTAAGGTTGAAGGTAAAAGGTTACAAGATGGGCATGTTAACCCTCAAAAGTACACCTCACTACAGTTGGATGGACTCAGTTCGCCAATTACACTGTAAAAGTACATTGGCGTAAATGATTGTAGGTATTAATGGCATTGACTGTAGTGATTTCATTCATTTTTCCGGTTATTTCTGTTTTATATGAGAGGCTAAGTTAGGTCATCGAGAGAGAAGAAAGTAAACCAGAGGTATGCGTGACTCCTAGAAGGCAGAAAAGAATGACGCAGATACATTAATCAGCTTGAAAAGAATAAGAAACAAAATAATGTAGTAAACTGTTTATGGGGCATAAAAGCATAGAGCAGACTGGAAAATATGAATGTTGGAGAAATTTTAAGGACAGGGTAAAGAGCATGATAGGAAGCCCAAGTTTTTAAAAGCCAAATAGCTTTTTATTCTGCAAAACATGGTAAATACTTGCTTTTGGTTTTGCTCTTGGATTTTTTTTTTAAATAAAGCTCTTGATAGAGGACATTTTACAAAATACAAATTTAATTAATATTAATTAATTAATATTTATTTACTGGATCATTAAAAAGTAATAATATTTCTAGATCATTAAAAAGTTAGTTTCTATTGCTGTTTCTCAGTTTCTGAAGATAGTATTTCAACATTCATTCAGCAACCCCACCCCCAAATGATTTTAGGCCCCAGAAGATTGTGAAGTTTTCGAGGAAGGCAGCCGTGTCTCTGCAGCAGATTATTAAAAACATCATCCGCTGAACATCATATACAGCATTCGCTGTCTTGCAGACACTTGGTAAATGATTGCTAATTCATTCAGCAGTAAGTGTCAACCATTTCCAACTCAGTCTTGAAAAATGTAATTTGCCCTGATCATTTGGACTTTGTCCAACATTTGCCAGAGTATACACTAGGCAAACTCACACTTGTTCAAATAGTTTTTTTCTCCTAGGAAACTTTACAATCTTCTCTCTGCACAAATAGTCATGTGGGTCACTTTGGAAGGAGTTTGGCAAGACAGCGTAACCAAGGGTCAGCTGTAAGTCGGTGTTAAATTGACAAAGGCTTCTTGTCCCTCAGAGAATGGTAGATGTGCCTAGCATGAGAAGCAGAGGGTGGTGAATGGAAGTAGTACCAGAATGTGGTAGAGAAGAATATAAAGAGTCATTCTCCTCGCTTCTTATTTCACTCCTGCAGAAACCCCCAGGAGTATACAGCTAGACAGCTTGCTTGTTTTTGCAAAAGAGGACTGGCCTTAAATCATTCAAATATGTAGCACTGTTGATATTTTTTCATAGTTTAAAAATTCAGCCTGTTATGGTCAGCAAACTTTCTCTGTGGAGGGCAGATAAAAGATTATTCAGGCTTTGCAGAACGTAAGTTTGTGTTACAACTATAAGTCTACAGTTCTGCCTTTGCAGTGCAAAAACAGTAACAGATGATCCATAAACAGATGAGTATATTTGTGTGCCCATAAAACTTTATTTACAAAAGCAGGTGTGGGCCAGATTCAGGCTGCGGGCTTTCATTTACCAAGCCCTGTCTTAGAGATTCATGGGTACCCTTCATGGTCTCTAGAGATCTGTTTTCAGTTTATTCCCTACCCTCCAAGCCAAGTTCCAGTGAACCTAGATTTTTGAACTAGAAAGAGGAAGTAGAGACGCAAAGCTAGAGAAATACTGTCTGTGACACTGAAGAGCTAGATGCCTAGACGTTTAGTCCAGTCTTGATGGGAGAAAACCACTGGAAACAATATGAACCATAATAAAGAATTTCAGCTGTAAAAATTTTTATACAGAGAGAGTGAAAAATGTTCAGACCAGTAGAACATAGCCAAATGCCTTCACAGACTTGGAGCACCGTTAGCCTGAGAGTCTGAGTCTGAGTGAGTTGACCTCCCAAGTCTCTTTCCCTACACACGAAATGGACAAGTGCATACTTGCCCTGTCTCCTGGACAGGCTTGTCGGCAGCAGTATAGTATCTAGCTAAGGGAGACACATTCCATCCATCACGCCTAGCTGGTTACCCAGTTCTTCCTAGTACTTTCTACTATCCACAGATGTCTGATTTCTAGAGAAAAGATCAGGACTGGGAGTTGTTAGTTAATGATACAGAGAAATGGTTTTTAAAAGTACCTTCTTTGATCACATTCACCTGAGAGTATGTAACTGAACATGGCTTTACCAGTCTCCTGACAAAGGTCCAAGGCTTCATCTTAGTCTCTAGGGTTCTGCTTCATCTGTCTTGACAGATTGCAACATGCATCGTGTACGTGGCCCAAAGTATTTCTTTCAGTTGGCTGAGAACTTAGACACATTGAGAATCTGGAGTTTTGTACTGTTACACGATACCTTTGGGAACTTTCTCTGTGTTATGCTTTTTTCAGCCACTAAACGTGTATGAATTTGCTTATCAAATATTTTCTTCTTTGACCAAACGACCTGAATCAAGGCATGAGCTTGGTGGGGGGAGGGGGGAAATGTGTCACTGGTGGGAGATGTGGTGACAGATAGGTCCCACAGCCTGCCCTGCAGGGCGCCACAGTTTTGCCAAGAGCAAGCTCTGTGGAACAGGGAAGTCGATAGTAAACATTAAGAGAAGCATGGGTTTGAAGGTACCTCCTTAGTCTTAACCACAGCAAAATATCTAGAGATTCTGTTTTCCAGACAGAATTCTGGAATGGGCTACTAGTCCGGGGTTTCAACTTAGGACTGGTTCTTTTGCTCTTTTGTTTGATCTCTTGCTTCATTCTGTTACATCTTTCTAACTGGAGCAGCTGAGACCTATTTTTCCTCTGAAGCATGGCCAGGAGGATTCCAAACTTGTGGAGAGGCAGGCATGCTGGTAGTGGTTAGGCATGAGATCTACAGAAACGGAGCAAAGAGCCTCAAAATATCGATAATTTGCAACTCCTCTTCCAGTAAACACTGTGTGTCTGCCAGGGGATCAGAGGTCAACAGTGTCCCAAACGTGGCTCTAGTCCTGGTGCCATCATGTGTGCAAAGCCTTGTCTACCCCTGGTGAACCTGCGCTGAGTTGAGTGTTTCTTCTGTAATCACTTCATTTTCTTTCTCCGGTTTCTAGGCCAACACATATGAAAAGTATTGGCCATTTTACCAAAAGTATGGAGGCCAGTATTTTCCCAAAGATCACTTGAAAAAGGCTGTTGCTGAAATTGAAGAAATGTGCAATATTTTAAAAATGGAAGGAGTAATAGTGAGGAGACCCGACCCCATAGACTGGTCTTTTCAGTATAAAACTCCTGACTTTGAGTCTACGGGTAAGTGTACTGGAAACTCACCTGCCAATGCCTTGATTTTGATGTACTATTTCCTTTTTAAGTGCGTAAAGAGAAAAGTCTGAGAATTTGGGGGGCAGGTCCTTGATTCTTCCAATCCTTGAAGGCTTCACAGATTATTTAGGAACAGTTCGGTTCATTCTGATACGTGTAAGCTGTGCACGTTCCAAACTCTGTTGTAATCCTTGTGAGGTTTCCATGGAAGAAGCAATTTCCCCCAGATTTTATGGCTTCGCCTTCAAGAAGGAGAGTGAATTTCACTGAAGTTTCCCAAAGAACAGAAATGAAAGCGGAATAGAAATATCCCTTCCTCTTTCTAATTGGCATCACTGCCTGAGTCTCTTTGTGCTGGAGCCTTGTGACTTACAGCTCCAGAACAATCCTTGGCCCAGTTTTATCCCATGATCCTGATCGCGCCTTAGGAATACTGTTTTGGAATAGCAAAAAAGAAACCAGCAGATGGGACCGCTTGGTGGTTCACTCACTGTCTCTGTGAACAACCACATTATCACTTCATATTTTCTTTTCTTCTTCTTCTTCTTCTTCTTCTTCTTCTTCTTCTTCTTCTTCTTCTTCTTCTTCTTCTTCTTCTTCTCCTCCTCCTCCTCCTCCTCCTCCTCCTCCTCCTCCTCCTCCTCCTTCTGTTTTTGGCATGGCTTGCCCACCTTGCCCCAGATTTGTGTTAATATTTAGTATGGCTCATCCTGCTTTTCTCCATCTGATATAATTGTGTGAATACATTGTGTGTACAGCGTGCTGGTAATTACCAAAACCCAAACTAAACCAAAACAAAACAAAAAATCCCAACAACAAATTCAATCGTACCGCGCAGGTCTTCCCAACTTAGAAATTTGCATGACTGAGGTAGCTGCACAGGTGTCTGCGTGGCAGGGAAGCCATCAGGATTGGCAGTTGGTTAGTTAATGCTACAAAGAAACATGTTTTGAACACGCTTTCTGCTCAAGCTCTGTCCCGGTCCCCATCCCCATCCCTGACTGGCAGGTTTATACAGTGCCATGCCTCGGGACATCCTGATCGTGGTGGGGAACGAGATCATCGAGGCGCCCATGGCCTGGCGCGCGCGCTTCTTTGAGTACAGAGCCTACCGCTCACTCATCAAAGACTACTTCCACCGCGGGGCCAAGTGGACCACGGCTCCCAAGCCCATGATGGTGGACGAGCTGTATGACAAGGTGAGGCCCCGGCCACGGGCAAGCCCGTCCACAGTCCAAGGGCGTGAGGCAGAGGTTCTGGGAGCCCTCACACGGGCTCCCCAGGCAGCACACTGAGACTGTCACCACTTTTTGTTTTAAAGGACCATGCTATGGTAAAAATAAGAGGGAGTGATCTGGTGATAATAGTGATCATACTAGTGATATTAAAGGCATCACTGCTAAGAGCAATGACGTTTATTTTAGACCCATCTTGTGTGGGTCCCTGGGCTTTGCTCTGTATTTACATCCTTGACCTCAGGGGACACTGCTGTTCATAGATGGGCTGAAGTCCTTTCCTTTCCTTCTACAAAAAGCGGCTGGTCTACAGGCCAGGCCCACGGGGAGATGAGATGCACAACCAGCCTCCTCTCGCTGCAGACCCTGCACCCATGGATTCAATCCCACTGTGGATCAAGAGGGCTTTTGCACCTCAGCACAGGCATGGAACACATGCAGACGTTTCCTTGTCATTATCCCCCAAGCCATGCAGTCAGCTGCTGTTTACACAGCTCTGACATTTCTGAGTGTTACCAGGAACGCGGAAATTATTAGAACCACAAGAGGACGTATGCAAATACATGCTGTTTTATATGATGGACGTGAGCACCCACAGGCTGTGCTATCTTTGGACCAGTCTCCTCCCCCCCCCCAGTTCCAAGGGGCAACTGCATGTCCCTTATTAAATTGCTTCCTATTTGATCACTTATAGAAAAAGTGTAAGCACCAAATTTTCTTCTAGGGGTTCCAAGACAGGCGTAAATAATTAATTACACAACACCCCGACCTGGTGGTGAAGCAGAAAATCTCATTTCACAGTCTCGGTTAGACTCAGGACCAAATTGCTTTTCTGAAAGAATGGAGGGACTTCATCCCGTTTCCTGTGGGTGTCATGGACAGCTGTGTAAATCCCTGCGTGAATGACGGGCTGTTTTCAGAATAGATACTGCCCTGCACCACTTGATCCTAGGTAGCAGGAAACTGTTGTCCAGCCCGGTGTCCTGCTTTTGGTCTTGTGTGGCGTTATTGTTCTGGTTTGCCTACATGGACCTGTCTTCCCTCTGCTCCTGGTGGTCTGGCACAGAGTGGCAGTATTTGGGGAAGTGATAACATTGCGCTGATTTGTTTAGTTAGGCGTAGCCTCACAAGTGAGTTCCCTAGGAAACCTTTGGGCAGATGTGTTTGTGCTTGTCTGGCTAGGACTATCCCATCCACAACGTGGAAGACAGACACAAACTGGCTGCTCAGGGAAAGTTTGTGACCACTGAGTTTGAGCCCTGCTTTGATGCTGCTGACTTCATTCGAGCTGGAAGAGATATTTTTGCACAGAGAAGCCAGGTTGGTAAAGGCTGCCCCTGAAATTCTACCCCGTACATACATGTTCTTTATTTCTAAATTAAAATATTTCCATCCTACGTGTATTTGGTTTTCTACACATGGAACCAAGTCTTTATAGGTTACAGGGCTTCGTCTTATTTTCAGGTGACAAATTACCTGGGCATTGAGTGGATGCGCAGGCATCTTGCTCCAGACTACAGAGTCCACATCGTTTCCTTTAAAGACCCCAACCCGATGCATATCGATGCCACCTTCAACATCATCGGGCCTGGACTTGTGCTTTCCAACCCTGACCGACCATGTCACCAGGTAAGAGAGCTTTTGGCACAAAAGAAAAGGAAAAAGCCTCACAACTAAAGGAGTTTCTGCTTTATTTGAAGCACTTCTGTGGCTCTTGGTGATTCTAAATGACAGATACAGCAGTATTCAGCAGCATTATGGTCAAGCATTGCACTGTTTATGGAACGTTTATTGTAAGATGTCCAACACCCAGAAATAGAGACTGTTGCTATGGTAATTGGTGCAGTATCCCCAGGGAGTGGCTTCGGCTGCTTGGTATTGTCAGCACGGAGTTTGTGCAGATGAAGGTTTTTCTGTTGAATGAAATGATATTGTCTCATAATTTACAACTGTGGCTAAAAAGGATTGGTCCTGCGTGAGCGCCCCAAAGGGTCAGGTAGCCCTGCTCATCAGGGGAGAGTGGGGATACTGCTCTTTAAGAATAAGAGTAGTAGCTAGGCATGGTGGCACACACCTGTAGTCCCAGCACTTGGGAGGCTGAGGCAGGAAGTTTGTTGTAAGTTCAAGACCAGCCTGAGCTGAGCTCAAGGCCAGCCTGAGGTACATAGTTACAGCCGGTCTCAAAAAGAAAATAAAGAAAAAGAAAAAAAAGAAGAAGAAGAAGAGTCATAAATAAGGAGTTAAGCTTGCTTTGGTTACTTTTGTCTTGCAGATTGATCTTTTCAAGAAAGCAGGTTGGACCATAGTTACTCCTCCAATGCCAACCATCCCAGACGGTAAGGTTACCTTTCAGTACTTACAGCCTAAAAGGCTTGTTGCAGTGACCAAGGGTCTCTTACCACTAGCGAGCAGCCCTGATCTTACCCAGTTAGCAAAAATGTTTCCCTGCTTAGGAGAAGCGTTCCTGTGACTTCTAGAACATGACTGGGACTTGTGTTTGCAATCTTTCCTGCCACAGAAGATGAAAGAGATGACAGTGAATCCACCTCATGTACAGCAGGATAGGACTTTAGAGAGAAAGCAGGTTCACAACCACAGATGTGATGGATATGGGTTGATTCGTGACATTTCTAGATATGTTGTTTTTGGAAAATGAACTACTAAAGACTTGAGCTATTGGGTTAATAACCTTCCTTGTGAGAGCCTGGAGTGAAGTACTCCAGGTTCTAAAGGAAAACAACTTTCAACCCAGATGGATGTATCCTGCAAAAGCATCTTTCAAAATTGATGGAAAAATAAGACTTCCATGACAAAGAACATCTAAGGAAATTTATGACCACCAAACCAGTACTCCAGAATGTCCTGAAGGACATTCTAGAAAGAGATAATAAGTACTACAGCTCCATGAACCCCAACAGAAGGAATCCACCAGGCAAGGCAAACAGCTGACCAAGGGGTGGAGGTGGGGGAGTCACTGACATGAAAATAACATGACAAGGGTAAGTCAATACCTATCAGTTATAACCATCAGTGTTAATGTTCTCAATTCACCAGTCAAGAGACACAGACTGGCAGAATGGATCAAGAAGCAAGATCCAACAATATGGTGCATACAAGAAACACATTTAATTCAAAAAGAAGTCCATAGACTGAAAGTCAGAGGATGGAAAACAAAGCTCCATGTGACAGGAACCCAGAAAAAAGCAGGACTAGCTATTCTATTTTCAGACAAAGTGAATTTCAAGCCAAGACTGATTAAGAGAGATAAAGAAGGTCACTACATGCTCAAAAGGGAACAATCCAAGAAAAAGAGATAGCAACCATAAATACATATGCAACAAATACCAGTGCACCCAGCTATATAAAACAATTACTAATGACATACACACATGGAAATTAAATAGCACCTCCTGAACAACCAATGGGTCACAGATGAAATTAAAGAAGAAATTAGACAGTTTTTACAGTTGAATAATAATGACAGGACAACATGCTGGTGGAACACATGGAAATCAGTCTTAAAAGGAAAACGTATAGGGCTAGGGTTAGCTCAGCAGCGTAAGCACCTGCCTGGCAAGTGCGAGGTTGTGAGTTCGATTCCCGGTACCCAAAAAAAAAAAAAAAAAAAAAAGGGAAAATATATAGCAGTAAATACCCATATCATGAAAACAGAGCAAGTGCATATAAACAACTTAACGTTGAACCTCAAACTTCTAGAAAAAGAGGAGCAGGCTAAGGCAGTGTCCTTCCTTGTGAACCCTCAGTTTAAGCAGAAAGGACGGCAGCGAGTCTGACAGCTGTCGGTGTCTTGCAGATCACCCACTCTGGATGTCCTCCAAGTGGCTTTCCATGAACGTCCTGATGCTGGATGAGAAGCGTGTCATGGTGGACGCCAACGAAGTCCCGACTCAAAAGATGTTTGAGAAGCTGGGTACGTACGAGCAGCGGGGTGCGTCGCCCCAGAACGGAGGTGCTCGGCTGGAAGACCTAAAGGATTAGCGTGCATCTCTGACGCGTGGTTTACCTCATTCAACTGCGGTTCCCTCTAGAGCCCCTCTGCACAGGCGTGACACCTCTGAACTATATATATCCCCAGCCCAAATACCAAACTTTTCTCAGTAGAGGGATCTGAAAGCCAGTGGGTTACAATTGCTATTGCATAAGAACAGACTGACCTGTCTGCTTTGATTATGCTTTTGCTTTTGTCTTGTTTTGTGGTGCTGGGGAATCAAACCCAGAGCCTTATGCAGGCAAGACAAGAACTCTACCACTGAGCCACAGCCCCAGCCCTGTCTGTCAGTTTTAGATGGAACAGAAACTAATGATTTGATCCCTAATGCTACACCATAAGTTTTTTTTTTCTTTTGGCTTTCATTAAATGACAAAATTGTTCAGGTTCAGTTTATTTACCTGTTAAGATTTTATTGCTTCTTAAGTCCCCAAGTCCCCTCCAATTCAGGATGAGTATGGCTGTGGCCCTCAGAATAGGACAGGCAGGTCACTCTGGCAGGAAATGTGCTCCTGTTTAAAACTCCACTGCAGCTGGTGCACACCTGTAATCCCACCACTTGGGAGGCTGAGGCAGGAGGACTGCTGCGAGTTCAGGGCCAGCCTGGGCTACAGAGTGAACTGAAGGCCAGTTTGAGCTGCACAATAAGACCCTGTCTCAAAAACAAAGAAACAAAAAACCCTCTCCTCCCACACCCAGGCCCCCTGGTCCCCAGCCTGTCCTCACTCATTCTGCAGAGCTCTGTACAGACTCAGGACGCTCTTCTCCCGACTGACCAGCGGACCTGGCAGAGGTTCTGTCTCTCCTGTATTCTCTCAGAGTAATGAGGGAAGAGAATAAACTGCCTTAAAGAAAGAATCCCACTACATCCAGCACAAGTCTACATAGCCTTGGTTAAGCAGACCATGCACGTGGCAGTTACGTCACTACGGACGGGCCTGGATTATGCCAGGTGTCCTGCCAGGTTCGGTCCCCACATAGCCATGTGTCCCACAGACTAAGATAAGCGCCCTTTTTAGCTGTTTCCTCCTCATGCCTGGCAGAGTTCGTTGGCATCAGACACCTCCTCATTTCTGTGTGGCTCTATAAAGAGGATTTTTCAGGTTGGCTGAATTATACTTTTCCTATCAGATCACCAATGGTGAAATTAGAAACAGTTGCAGAAGGTGAAGTATGATTCTAAAAGGCCCTGAAACTTTATGAGTAGTCTTTTGTCTCTCTCTCTCTCTCTCTCTCTCTCTCTCTCTTTCTTTCTTTCTTTCTTTCTTTCTTTCTTTCTTTCTTTCTTTCTTTCTTTCTTTTTTTTTTTTAGACAGTATCTCACTATGCAGTTCAGGCTGACCTTGAACTTACTATGTAGTCCCGGCTGGTCTTGAACTCCCAGTGATCCTCCTGCCTCAGCCTCCCAAGTGCTAGGATTACAGACGTGCACCACTATAGCCAGTTTAGGAGTAGTCATTTTTGTACATTCATCAGGGATCTGTTCATCTCGTTGGTTGACTTGTGAGTGGTCAATAGAACAAAACTTCAGAGTCTCTGCTGGCTTTTGGAGGAGGTTTTCCATTAGCACTGGAATGGATGAGGTAAAACACAGCTGATGCAAATAAACTAGGAGAGAAAAGACCATTCTGGGTTTGGCTCGTGGGGAGGATCAGAAGCAGGGTTCCTCGGCCCCTGGAGGCCTACATCATCAGGCAGGGAAATCTCCGGGTTGGTCCAGCTGCCTGACCTCGGCCTCCTTTTCTGCTGCAGGAATCAGCACCATTAAGGTCAGCATCCGTCACGCCAACTCCCTGGGAGGAGGCTTCCACTGCTGGACCTGCGACATCCGCCGACGGGGCTCGCTGCAGTCCTACTTCGGCTGAGCGGCCGCGGGCTGGGTTCAGGGCTGGTCCCTTCTCCCGCTTCTCCAAGTGCGTGACCTGTAGTGCTTTGAACAATCATGTCCTTCATGGGGGTCTCAAGCCTGGTTTGCTTTTATGGCTTTTCTCTGACATAAGGGAAATAACTTCTGCTGTGTATCACTTTCTTCTCCTTAAAGTGTATTTACTCTTTGGCTTCCAGCGTAAAATCTTGGTAAATATGTACCAAGACAAAAATTAGTCACCGAGTAACTTGGCCTGTGTAACTAATATTTAACCATCTACCTCTGGATTTTACTTTTCTTTCCACAAGGCAGCTTGAGACACTGGTTCTAATCTTCATATCTTTTTTCCTTATTAGTAGGCGCGTAAGTATTTGTACCACTTCTTTTTTCTCAATGAGAGGAACACTTAGAATTTACACAAATCTTAAGTAGAACCAGATAATTCTGTTTTTCTAATAAGGAAATGGAGTAATTTTTTAAAAAAATAAGCTAGATGATGCAAACATTGACATCAATTTTTCATGAATGTTTTTAATATTTTCTTCTCAATGTAGGGTGAAATATGCTACTAAAAACCGTGTCATACAACTTACCTCATTTCAAGAGAACTGTTTTAATCTGTTTCCCTTTTCCACAAATTCACAGAAATGTTTAGCGTGACAGAATATAACTATCAGTTCCCTTTCCTAAACTTTTATGTTCAATGTCTCATAGATACTTTGCTTCTTTGGTAATCTCGGATTTGTTTACAGATGTGCAAATTATTTAAGGCATAGACTTTAAAAACATTTGAAAAAATGAAAAATAAAAAAAGTATTTGAAACTACTAATAGAGGGGACACATGTGAAAAGATTTTAATGTTGGATACTGTTTGTGTATTTTTATTCTAATAAACATTTGTGTTCCAGATTGTATTTTATAAGAGTTTGATGTCACTTTAATTATTTTAATGTAAGTCAATTATAGGAATGTAGCCCTTGGGACCGATTTGTAATCTTCTAACAAAACAGACACATTCATCCCAAATTTAAACCTAGTTCCTACATTCAGAAATGTATAATGAGGTCAAGATTTTATCTTATTATTATTGCAGTCATTCAAAAATATCCAAATATCTCGTGAGCATAAAGGACTAATTGTAGACTCCAGCATTTAGAAAGGACCCCTGTTTGGGATTTGGTGAATGCATGTATTCATGAAAAAATCTGCAGACAATGTATATTTTGAAATGAATCACAGGATTCACCCATTCCTTTACCAACGCTTTTAGCATATGCTTTTTCATGTGTCACAGAATCAGCCGGTAGCCCTGCACTGGGTCCGCATCCTGCTTGACAGATCTGTGTGGCTGTGCGCGTTGGTGCCGTTCGCAGGCCTGTATCAGGTCCCTCACATCTGATCCGGTTCCCTGAAGAGCTATACGCATTTGTGTATTTGTGTACCCTGGTTAATACATATTCATTCATATATTTTCTCTCTCTCTCTCACTCTTTCCCCACCCAGCCTTTACCTGCTAATAATCTTTTAGAGAGAAAAGCTGGCCTTTCAACCTATCAGCAGCCTATGCTTTTCAATCTTCTAAAAGGGATACCTCTCTCACCGAGACAGAAAGAGGTGAGCTATGGGTGCAAGTCCTTCGATCCTAATCTTTCTCTCTTTCAGGGCCTTTTTACACCAGTTTTCATCTTCCTTATAATGCTTGCACCACACCCCTGTGTGTGTGTGTTTGTGTGTGTGTGTGCATGTGTGTGCACACGTGTGTTCCTCTACTTCTCAGATACTAGCTGTGCTCCAAACAATCCCTTACCGTCTAGACCCTTGACCTGTAACCAAGGCTCTTCTATAATAAGAGGATCACGTGTCAAGAGTGACCATTTCCCTGAAAACTTCATGTAATCAAATAGATAACCAAAAATGTACCGATTCTACACATTTTTTAACAGCCAGTCAGTTTAGATTTAAGTAGATAGCGGAACTATCCAAAAATCTCAGCACACGCTTTCTCATGGTTTTGTACTAGCTCTGTGCCCGCTGACCTGTCCAACCTGCAGCCGTGTTTATGGTCTGTATCTGTGGAGTGACTCAAAGGTATCACCCAGCCACCATCGCGGAAGTCCAAACCTTCTTCGGGCCAATTCTGCATTCTAGGGATAATATCCAGAGGGGAGAGTAGTGCAGGACCCCAGCACATTTGATTGTTGGTATCTGTCTTACCATACTTGCTTCTATACTGTTTCTTTTGCCTAACTATCTCATGGAGACCCACCTGTAATCTCTCTCATGTTTAGTTGCCTGACACAGTGCTAGAAGGTCACAAACCAGCCCTTTGATCTTTTGTTAACCTTCATTTTCTTTTCTTTTTCTTTTTTTTTTTTTTGTGCCAGGAATCAAACTCAGGATCTTGTACTTGCCAGGCAGGTGCTATGCTGCCTTTTGTTTTTGTCTTTCTGAGACAGGGTCTCTCTATGCAGTTCAGGCTGAACTTGAGCTCACCTTGTAGCCCAGGCTGGTCTCAAACTTGCAATGATCCTCCTGGCGCAGCCTCCCAAGTGCTAGGATGACAGGTGTGAGCCACCACACCCAGCTAATTATCACTTCTAATCTTCCATTAGCCCATTATTTTGAAGGTGGTGAGAAATGGTTTAAGCCTACTGAGCAGGGTGTTTCTTTGCCCGTTGCTGTAGGCAGTGCGGTGAATGTCTTCATCTAAGGTGAATGTCTTCATCTAACGCGGGTCACCCAGAGAGCCGACCTAGCACTGTGCATTATCTCACATCACACATGCTGTTGATGGTATCATCACCTGGGGTGGTATTGGCAGCCTTGGGTTCAGCCTCTGAGCATGATACCAAACCTAGAATGTGGCTTGTGAATATTCGAGTCTCCCCAGACAGAAGGTGATGGGACTCTGAAACTTCCTTACCAGCTGTCGGACAGACATTTTCCCCTGGGAATGCCTCTCCTGGAGCACTGCGGCTGCTGAGCTTTTATTGAGCATCAGTGTCAGGAGGGACCAATGACACGTCCTCAGTTAACCCCGCCACTCCACTCTTGAGTTTCCTGTTTCCACTCATTTCATGTATTAAAGTTGAAGTAGGGAACCAACTTGTTGACCCAGGTCACCCAGACCTTGGCAGAGGGCCTATTAGATCAGTATCACCATGGGCGTCTTGGATTTGCCCTCAGAATGCCCGTAAAGATTTATTCACAGGGCAGGAGAGGTCCCTTTTCTTGTCCAGTTTTCCACTGTACATTTGCTAGACCAACATCACTGTCAAAGGTCCAAGAATCATTGCACACCCAAGTATATGCCGTGCGGGTTTCAGTCTGCGTCAGGTTCTGTTCCACCAGTCATCCAGGCCACTGCGCTGACTTGCTCTTAGCTCCCACAATGATTAGGGTCACTGGTCCCTACCTTGTTCTTAATTCAAGAGCCACCAGTTGTGAGCCACGCTGATCAAGAGGCCGTGTGGCCCTAAATACAGTGAGTGCCTCCCCTGGGATCCCAGTGGCAGCTCCTGTGGGCACCATTTCCGTTGTAGCACTGACTTTCTTTGGCCATTGCCCTCCTTCCTGGAATGACTCTCTGCCCCGCCATGGTAGGATGGGCTATTTCAGGTCTTAACGTAGCTTTACATCCTATGGATATGGGGACCGTTTTAGAAATGCTTAACAGTAAGAATGTTAGGTGGCTTTCAAGAGGAGAGCAGCACTTGGTATTGTTCTGGTTCGGAGGCCAAGAGGTCACTAGGAAGCAGTGGCCAGAGGCCTTTGCCAGAAACGAGCTAGTAAGACAGCAGCTGGCTACATACATCTCTCATTTCAGCCCGTCTTTGGAATGATCAAGTCCTGGTGGACCGACAGCCTGCAGCTTCCGCAGTGCTAAGACACCTGCTGCTACCCACAGCTTCCATCACACACACCCCTCTTCTGGTTGCTTTCTACCACTAGAACTAACAGGATTCCTAAGGAAGGGGTATGATTTCTCCAAAAGCCAAACAGGCAAATAGCCATTGTGCCTCTAGTTTAGTCCAAGTGGTGAGAAGCAACAGTGTATTTCTGGGTCCCTGCAGTATTTCATGGGTTTCTCTGTGGAGGACCACTGGGAGGACTCTCCTAGAACAAAGAGCTGTTACCTACTCTCTGGCTAAACCTGACCCTGTCTCCATGCACTGATAAGTGCAGAGCTGGCTAAGCCATTTCCTTCTCCCTTCAGTTGACTCTGAGCAGTGTAATTAGGGCTGGCTGAGGTGCTGATGCGTAATCTTTGAAGCTGGGTGACAGTTGCTGTTTTCCCACTCCATGACTCCCCAAAACATGGTTGAGTGGAGGGGTGAAGAGCCAGGGCTCCAGGGCTGTCAACTGGGTTTGAGCCTTGAGATAAGAGGCTATAGCTTCCCAGGGCACAGAAATTTGCCTATCAGAGCTCAAGCACCAAAACATTAATGCTACCTCAGTTGTGTTACGCAGAGCTGCCTTCTGGCCTCCTAGCTAGCCCAGCTCACAGCATTCATATAATTCCCACCATTCTCCCGGTCACTCATCCTCTAGACATTCCCTTCTTCACAAACTAATAAAATCCAGGTTGGGCCCTGGGTCAAGGACTTTGTTCCAGTGAACCTTCATCCTGACTGGACTTAGGACCCCTTGGCTCCCCCTAAGTCCAGTAATGTTTCCAATAATGTTTGCATGGGATTACAAATATAAACTTGCCAAAGTGCGACGAGGTCCAGGAAAGGGCGCTCTAAATTGCTTTGCTCGTGCACTTTTCCAAAATGTTAGTCTGTGTGCACCCTGGATTTTTTTTTTTTGAGTTAATCATCCCAGATCATCTAATTTATGGCTGCAGTGTGGTCACCTTTAGCTTGATCTTCAGACTGTCTCTGAGGTGTCACTGTAAATGCACAGTGTGGACTGTGACACGTGAATGCAAACTTCTCCCTCCCTGGTGACCCGGGGTGAGGACGGCCCATTTGCCATGGGATTCTGCCATGGGCTGCGCTGGCTCAGTCCTGCCTCAGTTTCCCGTGCTGTGCTGTGCAGATCAGAGCCACTCCTCCTTCGGCTGTTGTCCCCAGATTTGCAGACATTTCTCCTTTTCCTACTGTTTTCTAGCAGGGAACTGCTAGGCTACTCTTTGCGGTTGTTACCTTTTTACACTGGTACTGTCATTTTAGAGTCTTTTCAGAAGAAAGTGAAGAAATCTGTTTGGAGAGTTAATCATAAACTGCTTTGTAATGGAGGAAATTGATGGTGCGCCACCGTGGGGGGTTCTGTGGGAGCTGGGGAGACCCGGAGCTGTGTTCTTCACACTCCTCAGGAGGTGAAAATCTCAAGGTGGTTGCCCAGGTTGCCGATACAAAAGTACCTTGGGCTTGCTGCAAGCAACTGAGTTAGAAATATTACAGGAAGTCAGACAGGGCTGGGCTCTCAAGGGAGCCAGTGCAGAAAGCCATACACCCTACAACATGGGGGAGACTGACACCTCCACCATGGGCCAGACCTCTAGACAAAAGATCAAGTAAATACACCCACTTCCTAAGGACTGATATTCTAAATAGGTCTCTATCACCCTGAGGAAGCCAGGAGTCACCATCCCAACCCCCTCCAGGATGAGTCCACTGCTCTTTAAGCATGCCCGCTGGTTACGCGATTTGCTTCCCCGTTTGTCCCCGACTTAGTCAATTTTACCCGAACAGTTAATCTTATTGGCTAACCATTGGTCTGTCCCACCTTACGCCCACGTTGCAAGTTCCCATTTTGGACCCTCCTCACCTCTAGAAAAGTCCCTAGAAAAGACAGTCTTTGCGAACCTTCTTGGGACCCCTTCTGTCTCTCTCCCAGCCAGAAGCTTCTTTTCTCTCAATCAGTATATTCTGCTCTTAACCTCTGTTATTCCTAAAATTCATCCTTCAATTTTAGGAAACATGATGCTTCTACCGGACATGTAGCAGGTTGGGAGTTTCGTTCCTCTATATCAAGTTCAGAGAAGTATTAACCTCAGCCACAAAAACTAGGGAGGGGGCCAAAAACCTCAGAAATCCAGATAAATAATACTTTTCTGCAACACTCTTAAAAATGAAAATAATCTAGATTAGGAGTGTAGGTGAGCAGTAGAGATCTTGCCTAGCATGTGGGAGGCCTTGCACTGAAAAATATAAAAATAAAAGAAGGTGGGAGAAGGAAGAGAAGAAAGAAAAAAACCCATGATGTACAAAAAAAAAATCAAATTTAAATAAAGGTATGAGTATCACTGGCTTTGTTTGTTTGTTTGTTTGTTTGTTTGCCTTGGGCTCCAGCATGATTAGGCACAGCCTGGTCACATACTAGGAATTAGGGTGAAGGGAAGGTAGTTATAAGAACCCAGCTTCAAGGCAAATTATTTAGTGGCCAGAAAACTACTGGTTGAGCATTGGATTAAGATGATTGCTGATAGCTGGCACTCCCGAGTGCTTGAAAAAAGAGAATTACTCAGATGAAGAAATACGAATGGCAAGTAAATACATGAAAAAATGTTCATCATCATTGGTCATTAGAGAAATGCAAATTAAATCACACTGAGATTCCACCTCACTCCAGAAAGAATGGCCAGGATCAACAAAACTACCAACAACAAATGCTGGAGAGGCTTTGGGGAAAAAGGAACTCTTCTGCACTGTTGGTGGGAGTGTAGACTGGTGCAACCACTGCAGAGGTCAGTCTGGAGATTCCTCAAAAAGCTGGGATTGGAAGTCCCATTTGACCCAGCTATTCCACTCCTAGGCATATTCCCAGAAGAACTGAAAACATCATACCACCGTGATATATGTGCACCAATGTTTATACTGGCACAATTTGTAATAGCCAGATCTTGGAAATAACCTAAGTGCCCATCAACTGAGGAACGGATAAAAAAGTTGTGGTACTTTTATACAATGGAGTACTACTCAGCTATAAAGAATGATCACATTGAGAGATTTATAAATAAATGGATGCAACTTGAATCCATACTCATAAGTGAAATAAATCAAACTCACATGTATAAATACTGTATAGTCTCCCTAGTGTAAGAAAAGGTAAGAGTACAGAAGATTTTATGGTAATCATGGTTCACCATTATATTGCTTTGAAGTTTTATGTTTTCATTCATTGATTGGAATGGTTTTATTCTGGTTTTTTTGATATTAATATATGTGATGGCATAAATAGTTACTTTGAAGAAAAGACAATATGGCAGCCATTGTTGATTTAATATCATCTTGCTCTGAAGTCCTACCATGCTCTTGTTTTTCTGTTACCATTGGTTCTATCATGTTGTGTCTTACTGGATTTTAATATGTATGATAGTATAAACAAATTTTTTATGTAAAATGAGATAATATAGTAGCCATTGTCCATCTTTGGTTATTTGGTTCAGAATGCCTTGCAATACTTTCATTCTCTTGAGTGGTTTTATTCTATTTTGTTATGTTTGATATTATTGTGTGTAAAGCTATGCTCAACTATTTCAAAGAAAGAGACATTATGATAGCTACTGTTAATATCCAATTGTCTTGTTGTGAAGTGCTATGTTGCTTACATTGTTCTGTTCTGATCTGCTTAGATCTGTCCTCTTTTGCTTTATTCTGTTTAAAATTTGTTAAAAATTTTTAAAAAAGAGAATTAGAGTTCTTTGAAGAAAGATAAAAGGCATCTAGACTTCAAATGATTTCTTATAATAAAATTTCAAATGCAAAATCCCAAACACAGAGAGAGATGGACAAAATGATTCCCTTGGCAAAACAGCACTTAACAGGAAGAAAGCCACAGAAACTCCAAATATCAGGTCATTAGACACAGACTATTAAGTGGTGGCAAACGAAGAAATCTCACAATCCGCACCTCTCCCCTTTTCCAACTCTCACCCCACACCTGACCACTGCTGGCTTCTTCTCGGTCTCCACAGATTTCTCTATTCCAGACCTCTCACGTAAATGGATTCATAACGTGTGGTCTCTAGAGATGAACTGCTTTTACAAAAGATTTTTTTTTTTCGTGGTGGTGGTACTGGGGCTTGAACTCAGGCCCTTTGCACGCTAGGCAAGCACCATACCACTGAGCTACATCCCCACCCCCATAATATTTTAAAGTTGTATCCACCTTTTAGCTTGTATAAGTAGTTCTTGTCTTTTTGTTGCTAAGGAAAATTCCGCTGCATGACTATCCACATTTTGCTCATCCAAAGGCCAGTGGTTGAATATTTGTGTTATTTCCACTTGGAGAGTATCGTGAACAGTGCTGCTAGGAACATCCACGCATACTGTGTAAATACATTTTTATTTCTCTTGGGCATACTCAGATGCCCAGGAGTGGAATTTATAGGTCTGTATTATGTCTTATGAAAAATAGTTATGTTAAAAAATGTATAAGAGTAAAATAAACACACGAATGTACCAAATCAGTGTAGGACTTACGTGACCCATTTGTATAATCATTTGTGTGGCTGTGGGGTGACTGTAAACACTGATCAAAGAAGCCATAAAATAGGCTGAAGAGGTGAGAATTCAACCAAGGGGGAAATCTGAAGGAGTTACAAACAAAGTCATGAGAATCACAATATCTCAACCAGCTGGTTAAATTCTGATTTATTTAATAACATTTACGTTTAAATATTTGAGGGGGAAACATAAATGGAAAGGGCTAGTTTTCAGTGTAAAGAAAATAAAATAAATAGAGAAGAAAACCAGGTCACTTTCTCTCCCTTTCTCCAGCAATGAGAACCTAAAAAATTTTGCACGGCAACTTTTGCATTAGCAGCATCCAGTACGGTTTCCTCCATCCGCTCTCAGCTCACGAGGCCGCGCTAATTTTTGTGGGTCTGGGTTTTAGAGACAATGAGCCCAAAACTTCTCTAAAACACAAGAGAATCTTCCTGGATCACACATTTGGTGTCAGCTGCCTTTGTGTCAGCTGGGCTTTCCGACGTGCACAGAATCCATGAAAAGCAGTTTCTTCATTGAACCAGTGAGGGAATAGAACACTGTTTTCCCTCCCCAAAAGGATAATTTAAAACATTTTAATTGGCTTGGGATGGAACTCAGAGGCAGAGCACAGCTTAGCAAGTGTGTGGCCTTGGGTTCAATTCCTAGCACTGCAATCAATTGATCAATAAATAAAAGATTGTAGCGTATTTTTTAATTACTTAAGTTTATTGCTACATTTCAGGTGCACATAATTATTACACTCATCGTAGGGAATTTTCTTTTCCCTATTCCTCTATCCTCCCTTCAACCCCTCTTCCCGTCTTTATTTACAAAAGCTTTTCCAACATATTTTAAAATATGATCTTATTAAGGTATAAACTGAAAAATTCATAGACTTTAGTACTTAAGGAGGAGACTTCAGAAGCATTTTAGTATTTCAGTGGCTCTGTCAGCTCCACCTTTTTTATTTCAAGAATTTGCCTCTGCTCTCCTCTGTTCTTAGGGGGAAGTTGGTGAAAAATATTGGTTTTCTTTTTGTAAGGAATGGCTAAGAAAATATCGATTATTTAAAATTTCTGTAAACCATACTAGAGAGAGAAAGTCTTCCCAGTTATTTAGAAATCAGACCGATAGAATATTTTTATGTAAAAAGCTGTTTTATTACTGCATTTCCTAATATGACAGTAATTCAAAATAGGCTAAGAAAGCATTGCTGAATATAGAGAATTTCGGAGAAATGGAGACGGAGTGGTTTTATTTGCTGTAAGAAAGCCTGGGTTTACTGTAGATCTCTACTTATTTGCAATTCATCATTAACATAGACACTGAAGATAATGTCTGAAATTTGTTTAAAAAACTAAAGTTTCTCCTACAATTTTGTAAACAGCTTTAAGTTTCTATGAAATAACTATCTCTAAAGTAAAGAGAAAAAGTTGCTTTCATCGCTTCCTATGCTTGGAAATGGTCCCAGCTGTCTTAGGGAGGTCCCCTGACTTTGTCTACTCTGCACCCAGAAGTTGATCGAGTCAGATTTGCATGGATTCCCAGGAAAATGCATCCTCCAGTCCGAGCTGAGGCCCAGAGAATGTTCTCAGCCACAGCCCTGCTCCCAGCTGCGGGAGCCTGGGTGGCGACTTGTCAAGGACCCTGGAGGACCCTTTCCACGCCCGCCTCTCGGCACACCTGCTGTGTAAGCAGAATGACTGAGGAGTCATCCCTGGGAACACACAGGAACAGAATTCACACGCATCCGGTTCTGTGAGGCTTTCTAGGAATCGCTCCAGCAATTCTCCCTTCTCTGCTTTCTCTCCACCAGACACTTCTGCTGGTATGAAATCAACAGTGTCATCCCTGCCACTCTGGAAACCACTGCACTTCCCCTCCCCTTGTAGCCGAGTCACCTGTCCTTCCTGTCCACAGCCCCTGGTCCCTCACTGCCTCCTAAGCCCTGTCCTGTCACCCTGCGGAGAAATCCCAGGCTGGGCCCCTTCCCTCCCACTGGACCCGCCATGGCCTGCGACAGCAGGTGGCCTCCTCTGGTCTCTGGCGTCAAGCACAGGAGAGCCCCAGGGTCCGTCTCTGGCTCTCGGGCTCTGGAGATGCATTTACTACCTTGGGAATCTCAGTTTTGTGTCCTTCATTTCCATGTGTGACCCCCAGACTCACACCTTCCATCCTGCCCTGTCTGCATCGAGCTCCCACGGCCTACTCAGTGTCCCGCTGCATGGACCAGGCCTGCCCCTGGCCTTTGCCTAGAACCTGCCTCCCTCTTCTCCTCCCAAGAACGGTCACTTCCCGTTTCTAGGGACGTCGCTAACAACCTGGGCCTCGCCCTGGACGTCCAGCATCCAACCATTGTTCTCAGTCACCATCTTGCCTCTCCTGCTCAGTAGCTAGAAGGATTCTGTTTGTCTGTTTATTTGTTTGTTTGATTTAAAAGGTCAAGTTCTTCAGTCTTGTAGCACCCCCTCACTCAGCGGGTCACTGCTCTTACACAGCTTCTGCATTCATTCTAGAGCACTTGGCTTGCAGGCGTGAGGCCCGGGGTCCAGGCCCAGCATTGCCAAAATGAATGAACGAAGGCGTCAATAAGTTTAAAATAAATATAAGTCTGTAGTGTGGTAATTTGTTTAAAGATAGGAGATTATGTTTCCTACTTCTTTTTTACCACTTCAAAAACCTGAGTAAGGACACATGATGGCTATGGATGTGCTCACACGTACAGGTGCTCGAAAGGTTGCTGATTTTTTTGTTTGTTTGTTTTTGAGACAGGGTCTCACTGCGTAATTCAAGCTGTCATCCCTGAACACACTACATAGCCCAGGCTGGCTAGACCTGCACTAATTCCCCAGACCAAACAGCACTAGTCTGTATTACAAACATGCAGTAATAAAAAGTACAAAATCAAAAAAACAACATAATAAAAACCTGTTTAAGCTAAGGAAACTCATGAATACATGGAGAAATAAATGCAAATTTTTATGCCAGTTAAAAACTCCAATTTTAGTTTCAAAGAAAGAAAGAAATCCTAAAAGTAAAAAATCAAGCAATGGCTTTCTTATCAGAATGTCTATCCTGCCGTCTAAGATTTGCAGGGCCAGGTAAGTGCTGATGTTGCCCGTGCAGGTCCACGCCCTGCAGAGCAGAGGAACCAACTGCGCTCAGGTGGGCTTTGCAGGTGACATGCTTGAGAATTCCTTCTCCTTCGGGAAACTCCTCTCTGCTCCTAAGGCCTTTGATGATTGATCGAGGCCCACTACGTGATGGAAGGATCTGCTCTCCTCAAAGTTTGCTGGTTTAAATGTCACACACACATCCCAAAATACCTTCACAGTGGCACCTGAACTGGCGTTTGACCAAAAAACAGTTCCGAGAGCTTAGCTAAGGGGTGCACGGGGGAAACCCCGGCAAGATAGCCGTGGTGGAGGAGTGTTCTCCCACTATTCTTCAGCAGGGAAGGAAACCAATTCAGACTCAGGGATGTAATCAGATGAGCTGAGATTAGCAGACACCAGCCTGATGCTGATAAAACCTTAGCAGAAGAGGTATGTTCTTGACGATGCTGAAAATCCCAGATGTGTGACTAGAACCCTCAGAGGACAAATCCAAAAGGTCCAGGATGAATCTACCAATCCATCTAGCCATTCCTCTTAAAGGACACAATGGAGTTAGCAAGATAACATTAAAATAAGCAATGATTGGAAATGTTTCAAAATAAGTATGGGATGCAGTTCACTACACCCTGGCATTTGTCCTTTGGTACTCCTTTCACTGGTGCGTAATTCTTTCGACTTGGGGATAATCCCACAAATTATTTATGCTTAGTTCTTTTAATAGAGTTCTACTAAAAATTGAAAAAATGACAGTCTTCAACCCAGTTAACCATTGTTTGTGAGAAATGTATTTAGAGGTGGCTTAATTAATACCCAGGTAGAAACAAAGCAACTTTTAGAATGCTGGCTTTGCAAATCTTAACCTAAAGCTTGTCATGGGATAGCAAAAGTCCAAACCTGCTGTTTTGACGTATTTCATCCTCACATCTGACTGCAACCTCTTCCTTACTTGTTTCTCTTCCTCTGATTGTCAGTCTCCTACAACTTCTAAAAATTCCAGTGGAGAACAAGATTGTATTTTCTCAATAGCAAAATGTATTTTTTATCAGTCTGTATTTGCAGCACATAGGCTGACGCTCCTTGTGTGGAGCTGGTCCATGCACCTAATGCATCTCAATTCTTTTTTCATATCCTTTCCCTCCCTTCCTTCCTCTCCTTCCATCTTTTGATCTTCCCATTTGAGAAGACTTAACTCCCAACTTCCTGTTACCTAGCTTTTATTTTGTTCATCTATGATTGGGAGTTCTCATAGTAGAGAAACCACACAATCTTTGAGCGCTTGTGTGCATGCTTTATTTTATACATCTTTCTGCTCTACCTTCCATGACAAATCCTGTGTTCTCCTACTTCTCACATGCACAGGGAATTGATACCATTCTTTCCTACTCCCCTGGTTCCTGTTAATTTCTATAAATCTAGTGTTCATGCATTTCATTCTATAGGAACAAACCTCCTGCTATGGTCTTCACCAAACTAGATACACCCACTGGTAAAATTTCCCATCATCCTACGGGGATTTAATAGAAGAACAGGAAAGCAGGGATTCCGTGTTGGACTCTCAAGTCTTTTAGCACGGTCTTTGTGGAGCCCCAGTTGGGTTGCGAATCCATGAAGTACATGTGCTGATTTCCATTCCTACCTGAGAAGCAGTGTGTCTCCCACCATAGTTCTCTAGAACATTCTAATTTTATGTGGGAAAAACATAGATTAAGGGAGAAAAACTGTTAAGGTAAGAAGAGCTTCTCTACTGTTCACTGGTGAGCAAGGGAACCTGGCCTTCTGCAGAGTACAGATTTGAAAATAATGTGACATTTTTCTCACACATTACCATCCTTAATTTCTGTGGGTGGAGCCTTGCAATTCTAAAGGCCTAGCTATCCTGTGTGTGGCTACCACCTTTTTTTCTTCCTCTTTGCTCTCTACTTACCTGTAGAAATTTTAGTGCTTATTGGGATCTTTGGCAGGGACTGAAACAAGAAAAAGAATCAAAATTTAAAAATTAAATTAGTCAGCCTTTTAATAGAAGCTTTGCTGATATATAGAAGAATAAAATTTCAGGCAATAATTGAAATTTAACTTACCAATTGCTATCCATCTTGTCTCTGACATTAAACAGTTGGGTCATATTTGTGAGAATCCATGTTCTTGAATAATTCCCCAACACTATGATTTATGCTCACAGTTTAAGGAATTAGAATATGTCAAATGGTTTTCTAAATTTTACTATGTATCTGTGCAAAAGCAGTTTCAGATTTTTCCAGAACTATTCAACTCTTAGAGACAAGCTACTTTTATGAATAACAATAGTGACAAGAACACTGAGAAAGGGAAGTTTAACAAAACACACTTCCGGAATATCACGCTGGAGAAAACACCTAAAACCTGTCTGCTTCTCTAAACAATCTTGTGTTGGATTTTATGCTGTGATGGAGGGTTTCACACCATTCTCTTCCAAACTTTCAACACGACTTGGTACAAGTACAGCCTTGTATGCTTCTGTAGACCGCTTACCTACAGAAAGGTGCTGCTACCCTCTCCTGCCCATTCTTCCAGTTGAGAGATGTTTGTTCTTATACTGACACAGCTACTGATAGCCATGAAATTCAGAGAAATGTAATCCCTGCCTCTCAGCTATTGTAGGCGTAGGATTGGTGCCACTTTGGCAGCAGCTTCGAAGAGATTCCGTGTCTACCTTTCCAGTTGTTAGTATTGGAAATTATTTTCAATGCACATTTTCTGAAAACCCTTAAGATTCTATGGACTATAAACAACTCAGCTAGATACTGTGATGCTCTGTACAGAGAATGCTGGGGAGAGCAATGGAATTCAGAGCCACATTTCTATCCTTAGCCTCCGACAAGAAAGAAAGTTATTGTAAGAATAATGAGAAAGAAAGGGTTCATTCACACCAAAGTGGACTATGGGAAGATGTCAGAAGGACCATGTCAAGAAAGAATGTTTCTATAAAGGGATATAATTGAAAAGTGTGATGTGAAGGCTGCTCTGTTCCACTGCCATTTACCTACTTTTAAATCTTGAATCTGGTATCTCCCATTTCCAGGTAGATGATTTTGACAAGATCAAGGCTCCGAGCACAGCATTTTAAAGGGATCAGTCAGCCAAGAGGATCCCGTCTGCAAGGCCAGTGCCATCAGGCCTGGCTTAGGATGCTAGAGTGCTGGCTGGTGGAAGCATACTGTTCCACTTTTTATCTGGAGTGCTTTCTGAAAATAAATCGGAATTGAGCTCAATAAGCATTACAGGAGAAAAATGATAAGCTTCCTTTTATAAACTTTATATACCACTTTACCTTCTTGAAGTTTCCTACAGCCTCATGTGAGTCCTGCCCTGTCATTCCTAAAGTCCGCATATTAAACAAGAACAAAATTTCATTTTAGACAATGGGAATATTGGTCCAAATAATGGGGCATAGTGATGCTTGTTTATTCTCTTCAATGGCAGAGAGTAAAATCTAACAGTAGGATTAAAGAAATATAATTTATATAAGACTAGCACTGCTCTAAAGGTCTATCTTTGGGCTCCCTGGGAACAACTCGGGCCCTTGAGTAACTCATGTCTGAATCTCAGGGCAATGTCAGGAGGCTGCCCAAAGGTGGGGGAGACAGGATGAAACTGCTACAGACCACAGCGACCCAGGCAGTGTCTACTGTTGCACGTTCTGAATCAAACTGAATGTTTTGAAATTCTTGAAAGAAGAGGCCGGGGATTTACCTCAGTGGCACAAATGCCTCCTGGGAAAGTGTGAGGTCATGAATTCAATCCCTGGTACCAGAAAAAAAAAAAAAAAAAAAGGAAGAAAAAAGAGAGAAAGAGAAAGAAAAAGAAAGAAAGAAAGAAAGAAAGAAAGAAAGAAAGAAAGAAAGAAAATAAATGCTCAGGTGACCAGAAGGAACAATGTCTTACAAAATTCTCCTCAATAGCTAATGCAAGACCAAGGACAGCCTCTTGCCCAAAGGCTAATCTTTTAAATCTGCTCCAAAGATTTAAGTGATCCCTTGGCCACCCTAAAGTTTGTGGACACACTAGTATTCCACCCCCCCCAAGATACCCTAATATTAGAATGACAGAAGGCCAGGGATATTGAAGAAATTTTTCAAAACCCTTGTGATGATGGCCTCTGAAATATACTGTCCCAGAAGTTTAGGCTTCCTTGAGAATAATTGTTGAGACCCAAATAAAGTTTCCAGGGATAAATTAGACAGAGCATAGGAACACCACAATTAAGGAAGCTCTGTTCTACAAATTCAGTGCAAATTCTTCTGGGCTTTCCATGCTGTTACCCTGGTCTTCACACAGGATAAAAGTGCTTATTGAAACTGAAACCAGTGAAGAAATGCCTACATTTGAAGAAAAGATGGCAGATTGATAGGTAGCATGATAGAGAGCCTCTCTGAGAAAAACAACTCAGATGCTAGAATTTAACAACATAGAGAAAACCAGATGGAAGGAGAGGAACTCTCACAACCCAAGAAGAAACTGAGGAAAAAGAAAAAGAAAAAAGAAGATGAAGAAGAAGAGGAGGAGGAGGAGGAAGAGGAGGAGGAGGAAGAGGAAGACTGGACAGAGGGCTGGAACTGGCACGCTCCCATCACTGTACTGGGTACATCTTGGAGTCAGGTGACTCACGATCCAGCTAAGGTCACAGCCCTGCCGAGAGCAGGTGTTGGTGAACCTGAGACCCGTGGCAGGAGGAGGCACTGCAACAGGGAGTGGAATTGGCAAACCAAGCTGCATGGACTTTGATGAGTGCTGAGAACTGGGTTCCCCAGAGTGGGGTGAACAGCTAGATGACATATTGGATTTGGGCAGGACAGGCTTGAATCAACAATTGAAGCAGCATCGGTTGGCAGCTCCTGGCCCAAAGCGGATTGGTGGGATCTGCTTGGGCTGGGCCATGCCCCTGGTTGGGACCCAATAGCCAGGGACAAGGCTGTCCTGAACCTGTGACATCTGCAGGACACACACTAATGTGCTGAGAACACTCACTGGTTGACTGGCTTAAAAGGGTGGGGCCGGCCCACATCACCCCAGCGGGCACCTCACAGATCAACAGCAAACTGGAGAGGTCAGCACTCCCCTAGCCAGTACGCTTCAGAAAAACAGTAAGCAATACAAAAAGGTCCTGAGACTTCCACCATTCACCTGTCTGAAAAAAAACCATAAGCATGACAAGACAAAGACACAACAAAAAGCCTCCAACCACTGACCCAGGGAAAATAAGTCCAGGAGGGGTAAATACAGAGGAGATCAAGGACAGCAAACATGCAATATCAGACACGGTCTCATTGGAAATAAAGAAATACTTCCATGACCTCATCGATGAATTTAAATCTGAAATTCTAACTCAAGTGAAGCAAGATATAAGAAGATTAATAAAAGAAATGCTGGGTACTCCTCAAGGAGACACAAATGGAAGAATGGAGGAACCCAGAGAAAGGAGAGAAGCCTTTGATGAAGAATATAAACAAAATCTAGAATACATGAAACAGATCCAAAGAGAGTATCAGGAAATTAAAAACTCCATTGAAAGCTGGCAAAACTTCTTGACAGAAACTAAAGACAGACTTTCAAAACTTGAAGATAGATTTGCAATATATGATTGCAAAAGGAAGGATCTCTTAAAAATAACAAGGAACCAGGAAGTAACGATACAATGGCTAGAAGACGAGAAGAGGATTTATAACTTAAGAACAAAAAAAATGAACAAAGAAGCAGGGGCAAACACAAATGAAATAAAAGGCTATTCACAGAAATAATTAAGGAAAACTTCCCAAGCATAGGAAACGGAAGTGATGTTCAGATATATGAGGCATACAGAACTCCAGTCAGCTACAACCAAAACAGATCTACACCCAGACATATAATAATCAGGATCCCAGAAATCCATCACAAGAACAGAATATTAAAAGTGGTCAGAGAAAAGAAATAGATCACCTATAAAGGAAAACTCATCAAAACCACAATGCACTTCTCGATGCAAACTATCAAATCAAGAAGAGCTTGGAGCAAAGTATTCCAAGCCCTGAAAGAAAATAACCTGCAACCCAGATTGATGTACCCTGCAAAACTGTCTCTCAGAATTAATGGAGAGACAAGATGCTTCCATGACAAAGAGGAACTGGGAGAGTTCGTGACCACCAATCCAACCCTGCAAGTGCTCTATCACTCAGCTAGGTTTGCAGCCACATGTGAAATGATTTTTGATTGACTCCAAAAGCACAGGCAACAAAAATATGGACAACTGTGACTATTTCAAACTAAGAAGCTTCTGAAGAACAAAAGAAAGGGAACAATCCACACAGTGAAGAGTCAATTTACAGAACAAGAGAAAATCTTATGAAATATTCATGAGACAAAGATTGGCATTCAGAATATATAATGAAATCAACAACCAAAAGAAAAAACAAATAATTCCAATGATAAATAGGCAAATAATTTAGGCATATGCTGAATCACAATAAGGGTCTCAGAAATCCTCCTTCTGGATATTTATCATAGGGATATAATCTAAAAGTCAACAAAACATTATGGCATAAAAATACTTATAAAAACATTAACTATAAGAATAAACAACTTAAAAAATAAAATAAATTTTAAAAAATTTTTTGAAAAGAACAAAAAACTTAAATGTTAACAGTAGGATCATTAATAGATCTCCTGTTGCTGGGACAAAATATCCAACAGCTGCAAATTAAAGATGGAGATTATTTTGGCTCATTCAGTGGGTTCATTCCATAATCAGCCAGCTCCAAGGCAGAATCAGGATGGTTGAGGAGCCTGATGGAGGAAAACCATTCACCACATGACAGCCAGGAAGTAAAGAGAGAGGTGAGGACCTGGGGACAAGAATAGAACTTTCTGGAGTATTCCCTTAATGACCTGTCCCCTCCAATCAGGCCCCACCTCCAAGCAAGTGAGATTTTTGAGGGCTATTTTAGATATGAACTATATCGTTCTACCCTTGGTCTCCAAAAGTTTCATGTCCATATAATTGTGCAAACTGCATTTAGTTCATCTCTTAACAGTTTGAGTGTTGTTGAAAAGTTCAAATCTAAAGTCTCCACCGAGACTTAAGGCAAACTCTTAGCTGTCAGCCCCTATAAAAACCAAAAAGAAAGTTAAATACTGCCAACACACAATGGCACAGGGTAAACATTACCATTTTCAGAAGGAAAGAGCAAGAGGGTAGGAAGAAATCAGACCAAAGCAAGACTAAAACCCAGCAGGGCCAAAATTTGGTCTTGTGGTTCTGTGTCTAGCAGCTGGGGTAAACTGTGGTGAGATATGAGCTCCAGAGGGCTTGGGTAACCCCACCTCTATGGTCTTGCCAATCACAACCTCTCTCTCATGCTGACCCTACTCAGCAGGTCCTCCATGTTACTGATACATTCAACTTCCTAGGATCTCCACTGCTCCCTGGGTTTCACTCCACAGCTTCACATGCTGCCTCCCAGGTGGTACTGGCAGACACTGTGACTCTGTAAATTTTTTTTTTTTGATTTTCTGATCACCTTTTGAAATCTTGATGGAAGTCTATGTGACCCTGTAGCTGTTACATTCTGAATGGCTGAAAAAACAGCTCCAAGTGGATGATGCCCAAGTCTGTCAACTTTGCCAGTAATCTGGCTCCCTTGGATCATGGTTGTAGTGGCCTCTGAGTGCTTCAATGGCAGAATTTAAGGACATATTTCCCTAGGCAGCTCTGAATAAGCAAGCATTCCAGGAACTTTCTTCTTGAATGAAAAATTTATACTTTTGTACCCTTGAGCTTGTGTTAGGTGTGGTATTGCTGATTTCTGAGATGCTCTCAAGGCATCTTGCTTATTGATCCTTGCAACTTGGCAACTGGGGGCCAGAGGTCTGAGTGTCTCTTGGGAGGATGACCATATGCAATATGGCAAATATGGAGGATTTCCTTCTATCTTCTCTTTGAGGGCAGATACTGTTTTCACTGTTTTGCTTTGTTCTGATTAATTGTTTTGCTCTATTCAGTCTTCTGTTCTGATAGTTTTTATGATCTTCTGTTTTTGGTTTGATCTTGTTATACCTGATTGAATGGACAACTATTGTGAAGATAAGAAGATATACTATGGTACCTATTACTGTTATCCTAGTAACCTGCTGAGAAGTTCTGTACCAATTTTACTGTGTTGTCTCCATTGGCTTTGTTCTGTCTTGTTCTGTTGTATTTTACTACCTTCAAAATAAATTTAAGAAAAAAGAATGCACCCTTCCAAGTTATGCCCCATGTGACCAACCCCTCTATCCAAGCCTCACCTCCAAGCAAGTGAAACTTTTGGGAGGACATTTTAAATCTATACCATAATAGTAGGAACATGGTCAGGCTAACTGTAATGAAATATTTTAAATTAAATTTTGTTCAATTAAATTACATTTAAAAGAGAATCATTCATTTTAAGGACATTAATATAATGTTTATGATACAATTAAGTGCAAAAGCAGACTATAAAATGTATGTACATTTTATATTGTATGTGTTACATATAAAATACATAAAATATGCAAAGACTAGAAAATGATTCATCAGTTCTAAGATGCATCTCCCACCATCTCTGCACACAAATTGGGAATCAACATTTACTAAGTATATATTAAATGTAATGTTTCTGTTTTCTAAAAAGCCATTGGGACATTTGAATTTATACTTATGTATGACTTTATTTTTCTATGTCAATAAGCTTATTGTATAGTGGGATTATGAGTCATTCTGTAGAATTATGTTCTTTTTCTGTATTTAAAAAAATTCACCATAGTTTTAAAAATTTTAGAAGATTAATATTGTGGGAAATCTCAGGTAAACTATCAAGTTTTTCCAATTTTAATGATTTTTTTCAATTTTAATTGTATTTTTAGTAAAAAGGTGGCATAATAAATTAAGACTATAAAGACATTTTACCAGGATTTATGTAATCCTTCCCAGAGAAAATAAATATAGATACAGGTACAGACAGATATAGATACATAGCTCAATAAGAAAAAAGATGTACAGTGTTGACGATGTCCACTCACAGTCACATAGCTTTCTTTGCTAACGGTCACTTGCTGCTTAATGATTCTGTTAGAAAATTGAAATGGACTTGCCATCTAGTGCTTGCAATGAAGGAACGAATTTGTGAGTGGTTTTCACTGTTGAAACTGCCCTACATTTGGCTAAGAGAGTTATGATGCGCTATTACCAAGTCTCCACAATATTTGCCTGATGGAGGTGTTAAAAGAGACCAGAACTCATCCTCTCCTTCCTTCGAGCAGTCACTCGGTACTGCTTAGGAAGCGTATCTTCAAACTTTGTCCAACTCTGGACCATGTGAGGCAGATGAGCCTGAGGGGTGTGGCTGGACTGCACAGATATTCAGATATTCTCACATTTAGCAGACACGAAAACCCAAGGTGGACTGTCTTTGGCTTTTTTTGAGAGGAGCCACTGGGAATCAAACTCATGACCTTGTGCTGGCCGGGCAGGCCCTGTGCCACTGAGCTATAACCCCTCCAGGGTGAACCCTTCATCTTTATGGTTAGATTCCATGAAGTGGAATCAGCCATGCAGCCATGTGGTACCAGCCAGTGCTAAAAGACTGAAAGGCAAACGCCCACCTGGCCTCTCCAGGCAGGATTCCTTCCTTCCAGGTATGGGGCAGGCCCTTTCTGCACTGAGCATCCTATGACCCACAGTCAAGCAAGTTAAACCAGGGAGATTCCTGTGATAACTTTCACACAGATGGCTGAGGTGAGTCAGGAGATATTTTTAGGATTTGTGCTGGCCCTGAGGAAAAGGGGTTCTGTCTCTATGGCTCACTTTGGAGAAGAGGAATTCTAACGTCTGTAACTCACCTCTAGAGGGAATGAGCGGTGGGAGACAGGAGGGCTGGAGAAAGAGAGGGAAACTGCTTCTGTGTCCACTGGTCGGACTTCACTTTACAATTTTCAGGGTCCCAACGAGGTAATTTGTAAATATTGCTTAGCACTGTCTCAGGGAGTCAAAGGACAATAAAAACATTTCAAATAGTTTTTGCTTTGGAGAATTCTAAAATCTCATTTCATTTCATGTGAAAGCCTAGGCCAGAGGTAAGAAGTTTTTTTTATTTTTGGAAAGGTTCTAAGTGGCTGAGTGATGTGGAGAAAGGGGACCCTAATACACTGTTGTGGAAGTGTAAGCTGACGCTGCCATTCTGGAAAACAGTGCTGAGGTTCCTACAGAAGTTAAAAATAGAAGTAGCACGTGACCCAGCAAGCTTCTTCTAGGTAAACGCCCAGAGAAGAAACAATACCTCTTAAAGGTGGCTGCACTCACATACGCACTGCAATATTATTTGTGAGGCCAAGGAGTGGAAAGGGCCTGAATATATGTCAACACACAGATAAAACGTGGCATCTAAGTGGCGTACCTCACACATGAGCTTCTTTTAAAAAGGAGAACCTGATGTTTGTTACAACATGAATGGACCTAGATAATATTATGCTAAGTGAAATAAGCCAAAACAAAAATAGTGCATGATCTCTCTTGTACATGGAATCTAGAAAAAAAATATGTTTAGAGATAGAAAATCATACAGGAAGTGAGAACATATAAGGTCAAAATATGAAGACATGTAGGTAGTCAAGAAATCTAATGAACAAAATGAGAGCTACAATAAAATTGCATTAGGGATTTTTGTTACATAAGTAGGTTTTAGCTCCTTTATCACATGCACAGAAAAAAACTATGTGAAAAGGTAGGTATGTTAGTCTGTTTCACTGAAGCGGTCATTTTCCTTTCTACATATATCTTGTGTATACCTTAATATACACTATAAAATTTAGTAATTTAATGAATAGCTAAGCAATTATGCCAATGTAATTTATTTATCAATTAATCTTTTCCAACACTGATTTAAAACGATGCCTACATCCTATACAAAACCCCAATATGTGTCCTATTTTAGGTTCTCAATGCTATTAATTGAAGTGCAGATTACTGTATAACATATCACAGTATTTTAATCACCGTAATTTCTAAGCCCATGTACGGTTGGCAGGTTTCAGTTACTCCCTTGAGCTTGGTTGGAGATTTTAGTTCCTTGTCATGTGGGCCTCTCCCTAGACAGCTCACACATGGCAGGTGGCTTCCTCCACCATAAGAGATGGGGGGGGGGGAGAGAAAGAGAGAGAGAGAGAGAGAGAGAGATCCCAAAGAGATAGTCACAGTCTGCTATATCCTAATCTCAGAAGGGACATATCATGACTTCTAGGATATGCTATTGGTTGCATAGACCAACCATGGTTTAATAGAGTTGTCAAATTTAACAAATAAAAAATTAATACTTCTGGTTATATTTGTTTTTCAAATAAACAATGAATTAACTTTTGGAAATAACATTTCATGCAATTGCTGAGAAATGCCCTATAAAAGAGAGAGAGAGAAATACCCTATAAAAAAGTGTATTATTTATCTGAAATTCAAATTTAACTGGGTATTCAATATATGTATACTTTTGTTGTTGCTGTTGTTTTGTTTTATTTTTTACACAGGGTCTCACTTTATTGATCAGATTGGCCTTGAACTCACTTTTAGTCCAGACTGGCCTCAGACTCGCAGTGATCCTCCTACCCAGCCTCCCAAATGCTGGGATCACAGGTGTGCACCACTACATCCAAGTGGGCATTCTACATTTTACCTGACAGCCCTGCCCTGGTACCATGTGGGAGGGGACTAAACAGGGTGTGAAAAAAGAAGGCAGAAATTATTGGGGTCACCATGGAGCTGAGATACCAGAAATAACTCTTCCTTTACAACTATTGAACAATTTCCTTGCTGATCAATAATTCCACATAAGTCCCTTTCCACTTGAACTGAAACTCAAGTCAAATTTCAAAAGAAAATAATCTAGATGTAGCGTTCATTGAGATTTTGTCCATCCATACATTAATGTAGGGAGAAATGAATATAAAATAGATTCTTCAGCTTCAATCTTTTTATGTCTTCTGTTTTAAATTTTATCCATCTAGATTTAGGAATTTCTTGTTATGAATCTGCTATTATTGCTTTGATTTGTGGATAAAATAATTTTTATCTATTGTATTTCTGAACTGACTTTGGTTGGAACCTTGAATACTCTTGACCTTTATGTACCTGTTTTGTCGTGGCTACCTTAGTGAATGTCCCTATTGTTTCTAATAATTTGACTTTATTTCCTTCAGTTTCCCAGCTACATCACAATGTCACCTGCAAATAATGACACTTTTCCCATCTCCTTTTAAACACTGAGGCCAATTATTCTGTTCTTGTGACTGATTCTACTCTGAAGCATGTATAGATTTTCGGAGAAAAATCTAGCATTAGGACAAAATTGTAGGATAACAACACACAGGAAAGCTATTTTACACGTAAAAACTGGTGTGCTGCTTCTGAACTTTTCCAAAGCGTTGAACAACACCTGAGGACTTCAAAGGCTTCCCAGCAGCCCGCTTTGTTTGAACAACCCCGGGGGGGGGGGGGGGGAGCCTGCTGCAGCTCCTGGAGCCTGACCCGCACCAGGCACCAGGCGCAGCCCAACTTTTCTTAGGACCTCAGGCAAAGTGCAGGGGGGCGTGCCGCGGGACTTTGGACTTAATTTTCCAAGGGAGCTTATAAAATTATAAGCTCTGGATCAGGAAAAATCAGACTCACACGTATAAAGATTTTTTAAAAGGACAGAGGGCTCTGAAAAACCCAGAATACAGGCCACCAGTCCAAAAAGCAATGCCCAAGGGAGAAGGAGAAGGGAAGCGAGAGCCAGGGCCGGGCTCTGGGGGGCTCCCGTGTGCTGAGCACAGCGCGTTCGGGCCTCGGGGCAGTGGGCCAGACTGGTGAGGTTTCAACGTGCAACCCGCTGAGGGACGGCCACCTGGCGGGAACGGGAAGAGGACTTGTGTACGCCCTTCTGCAAAAAACCACACTCTTGCTTAGATTGTGCATCACACAACAGTAAAAATACAGTTTCCAACTATGCTTTTATTATAAGCCTCTAACGTACATATTAATTATGACAAGTTCGTTGGGTATGGAAATTGGTGGGGGAACCGAACCTCTCCCAGGCCGCTCCTTCCCATGGCCAATGATAAGGCAGCCTTCTACGCTGTTTGGGAGCAAGTGCAAGTGTCGACGCACACATGCGCACGGGAACGCGCACGCATGCGCATGCACACACGCGCATGCGCACAAGGAAAAGGCAGGCGCGCAGACAGTGTTTTCAGAAGGCGTCCAGGGACCTGGGCCTTTTGTATCGCAGCTTTCTGGAAATGGTCATATGAGGGCTCAAGTCCTAAGGAGCATGAACGTCTGGACACCAGAAAAAACTACGAACGATCTTACTCTTCCTAGTCTAGCAAGTAAATTCCTACTGGGCACCATGTTGGAGATAAAAGCAGACAACTCTGGTCGCTCCCTTCGGACTGGGTGGGAGAAGTCTGCGCCTCTCCCATCTCAGAGGCACGCTCAGGCAGGCTCTCCGCTGTGATTTCACCCACAGCGACCCACCAGCACAACAGGCTTGTGTTTTCCAGAAGCTTCTGTGTGTGCCTCGTGAGCACAGTAGAGACACCTAGCAACAAACGCAGAAGAGACTCGAGCGATGAACTGAAATGCCCGCCTCAAAAAGGTAAATGTAAGCGGTGGTCTGTTGCATAACAGGGAAATCGAATAAAAAATAATTTTTAACCTAATGAGTGCCAACCATGAGCCAATTTAAACCAAGTAAGTCAGACCAAGCTAGACCGTTCTGTTAGGCAGAGGATCAAAGCGAACCTTATCCTAACCTGGATCAACAATTGCAATAACCCAGATAAATTCTTGCCAAGTCACTGAACTCCCCGGGCTAGGCTTGAAATTACTGGGGTTACAGGTGAGCCACGACATCCAGTCCACGCTGAGCCCTTGGCCAAATCTCCCATCCCCTCCTCCAAAGCCTCTTTCTCCGCATCAGCCAGAGATTTGCAAGTTACCTTTCATGCATCTGTTCTCTAACTTCCTGGGGTCCAGACAGTGATGTCTTCCTGTCAACTGGACCCTCCTTACCTCTGCTCTCATCCCCCCTTTTCCCAACACCGTCTTCATCCACACCATCTTATCTCCCACCCACAACACTGGTGGTGGGGTCCTAACCAGGCTGTGTCTTTCTGCCCTGACCTCCGTCACAGTCCTCTGAGGAGCCCAGTAAGTCTCTTTTCCCCCAAGTACCTGGTCCTCGCCTTTATGGCGCTGCTCACAGTGCGTTTAAATAAGTGCATTTGTTTATTAGGTGTTTGTCGCCTCAGAATTTACACTCCACAGAGACAAAGGCCACGTTTGATTGTTTTCGCTGAGGTATGCCCGGTGCCTCACACAGAGCTTGGCATCTAGTTAGCATTGATAAAGTCTGTAGAGAGAATGAATGGGCGCTTTGTAGAACCCCAGCATGACAGCAATCTTTCTCTCACAATGGACAATCGGCAGTTCAGAGTCAGTCTCTTAGAAGTCTTTTTCCCCTCGCAATCGCAGAAAGAAGGGCCCCATTCTTCCACGCTAACTGCGTGGGGACCTTGCGCCAGAGCCGGGGCTGAGGTTTGGTCCGATGGAGAGAATCCAAACTGAGCCCACCTCTGTCCCTTGCATTGGAGACATACGGACTTTTTTGTTGTTGTTGTTAATGAAATTTAAGAATTAGACCCCTTGAAGCATTCCTGCCATCTGGTGGTAGAAATCTACAGAACACCAAGGACTCCCTCTGGCTCTGGGTGTTTCAATTAAAAATATATATATATGATTTTTTAACCTCAATGTGTCTCTTTTGATTCCCTCCTGCTTTCTACACTGGAAATTTAGGTCCTTCAGTCCTGGGAAACATGAATTATTTCTCGGATGTTTTTCCCTATTGTTTCCCCTCCATTTTTCTCTTGTTGGCACTTCTTTCTAGATGCTAGATGCTTTAATTTTTTTTTTTTTTTTTGTCTTTTTGAGACAGGGTCTCGCTATGCTATTCAGGCTGGCCTTGAGCTCACTTCGTAGCCCAGGCTGGTCTCGAACTCGCAACGATCCTCGTGCCTCAGCCTCCCGAGTGCTGGGATTACAGGCGAGAGCCACCACGCCCAGCTAGATGCTTTAATTGATTTTATACTTTGTCTTTATCCATTTTCCCTCTGTTTTGGGGGGGGTACCAGGAATTGAACTCACACCCTGCACTTATCAGACAAGCATCTCAGCTACTGAGCTCAATCCCTGGCCCACCATCTATTTGTCTTAAATTAGCTTCTGGAAAGTAATGATTTTGGCTCTATCAAAATAGCCTCAAAATAGCCATTGATTAAACCAGCTGAGCACCCTGCTAGCCTGGAAGAGAACAGAACCATGGAGGAGTTGAGATATTTACAGTCTTTGTTTGCTTTTGTATTGGTGTTGACAGTTGAGCCCTGTGCTGTTCTACCACTAAGCTACACCCCAGACCCTTTCATTTTATTTTTATTTTGAGATAGGATCCTGCTAAATTGCCAGGCAGGGCTCGGTCTTGTAATCCTCTTGCCTCGGCCTCTGCACTGCTGGAATTTCAGGCATGCATCACCATGTTTGGCTATTTGTGAGGTTCTGAGGGTCTGGCTTAAGCAGGTCTGCTCATAGTAGGCTCAGTCTGGATCTGACTAGGATGACGGTTCACACAGCAAGAAGGGTTTTGAGGCAAGGGATTCAAAGAGCCTCTGGGAGCAAACTGTTGCTTGATGGTAAATCGGACAGTTTAATGTTCATTTTAGGGAGACGGGGGCGGGTGGCATTCCTAGAATAAGAAAAGCTATTTACATCTTTTACTGCCATTTGAAAGAGTTCCCTGTGAAGTTCCCTGTTATACTGGGGCAAGACTGAAGAGGTTAAGTCTTGAAATGTAAACAGGAAGCTATAAGGCTATGGAGTTTCAGTTCCCAGAGTTAGTCCATCAGATTCTCCTTCTTTGAGGGGGAATCTGCTTGTTTTTGTTCTTTGGTGCCAGAGACCAAACCCAGGGCCCCACGCATGCCAAGCACCTGCTCTGCCCGAGCTTGCTCCCTTGCTCCCTTCTCTTTTGCTGAATTTTTCTACTGTGATATTTTCAATTTTTTAGCAGTCTCTTTCCTTTTGCATGTCCCTTTTTAAAAAAAAAAATCTATTTTTGGGGGGGAGAGGAGATACTGTATCTTTTCTTACCCGCGAGAATGGATTATAGCTTTTTTTAAAACATATTTTCCTGCCAACTTCATGGCCTTCATTTATTTCCCCAATTCCCTTTGGTGCTTTTCTACTCTCATGGGGGAGGCAGTCCTAGATGTCTGAAGGAGATCCTACCCATTTAAGAGCAAAATCCAATTGGAATGGGGAGAAAATACCCATTAAGCAAGATGAGTGAACTCCAGAGACCCCCCTGTACCACACTGTCCCTACAGTCAACAGACATGCTCTTAACGAGGCACTGGGAGGGTCGCACTCATCCTAGGAACAATGAGACTAAGTGCAGGGGTGAGGCGGGGAGAGTGACTGGGCTGGTCAGCACTGAACAATCTTATTAAGCTGTAGAATTTTCCCCTCCTGAGCCACCCAGTTTTCCCATAAAGGAATTTTCCAATTGCCTGTGGGTTGAGGGTGAGCCAGGCTGTAGCCTTCTCAGAGCAGAGGTGGAGAAAGGAAGGGAAATCTCATGTCTAACACAGGCTTTTGCTGAATTCCCGCTCTCACTAGAGCACCCCTGTCCTCAGGAGTGTCTCGTATTTTTGTCTTAGTCACTACCTGCCTTTCAGGGCTCCCAACACCTAAGCTTTCCTGGGGTCCTGGGAGTCGGCCCACCCTGGGCTTCCCACGCTGCCGAGTCAGCTGACACTTGCATCGCCTCCAAAATGTGGTCACTGTCGTCATTTTATCCAGTTTCTGTGTCCTTGTGGGTTTGTGCATTTTGAAGATATTGTCATTTTAGAAGACTCTGGGTAAGCAGCGGGGGTAAATCAGTGTACTCATGTAACCACATGTAGTCAGGAACTTGCATGATGTTACTAAGGTCTCTCCAACCTCTAATTCTGCAATTTGAAATGCATCTTAGTCAAGGCAAAAGTGAGTACGTAACTGAATATGATTTGGAGGAATTACAACGTGGGCGTCTCTTGTAAATAAAGTAGGAAGCGAGACTGCTGGCTTCGCTTCTTAGTCATCACTCTAATCTTTTAACTGAACCTGAAGTCTCCAGTCTTCCTTTCCTTTTTTCTCCGTCTTCCCTTCCTCTTTTCTTTCACTATGTGACATTCAGTGCTGCTGTCTACCATCCAGGGTCAACAGCACCCCACTGGGACATCTTCCTAGGGTATCAACAGCATCCCTTGAGGTCTCCCCGCCAGGAGAGTTCTTTGGCATCTGTAATCTGCTTCAGCCAACAGCCCACATTCTCCTGTAGGATTTGATTAGCCATCTTGGTCGGACAAATCTCTTCCAAATTTGTTCCTCTCATGGGTCCTCTGCCTCTGCCCTCCAAGTAGCTACTCTCCCCTCTGATGCAGGAGATTAGGGCTTGGGCAGCTGGCTGGCAAGTGGGCATGACCTGCCAATCACAGAGACCCCGGACACATGGGCAGAATAGCATCCAAGTCCTCCACCTGGGACCAATCAGAGAACACTATCTTCAATTTTTCTGGCACAAGATCAAGCAGGTTTTTGATTGGATGGCCTAGGATTGATGTCAAAATGGGGGATACAAAAGATGGCAGCCAATGACCTTCACTGTGAGGTTTTTCACTTTCTTGCTTTGCACTGTGCAGAGTGTATTTTCCTACTTTAATTGGTCCACATTCCCTCTACAGAACATCACCCTTTTCCTATCTTCAGTAGCTTTACTAAATATAAAAACCTTGCCATTTTGTTTCCTGTCCAATTGTTTGTTCAGGACAAGAACCTGGAGAGAATCTCTGGAAGGACTCCACAGCACCCCAGAACCTCAGTACCACCTCCACCTGCTGTTTTTTTATATTCTTTTTAAATTCTATCCATTGACTTGTTAATCCTTATTACTATAATATTCTATCCATTGACTAGTTAATCCTTATTACTATAATATTCTATCCATTGACTTGTTAATCCTTATTACTATAATATATATATTATATTCCCAAATCCATTTTATTTCAAAGAGAAAAATAAATTTCGAAACACAATCAGGACAATAATGGTACATACATTGCACGTTGTATCCCCAAATCAGTCACCCAGAGCACAAGAAAATAATGCTTTGTGTTAAATTTTCCCTATTTAACGTGTAATTTCTGTTTCCTGATAAATTCTTATTCATGCTTTTTAAAAAAAATTATAGGAATAGATGTAGATCACACACATGCACCTTACATTTGTACACATGTATAAATACTTAAAATATACCAAATTATTACAGGATAGGTTCAAGATTAAAAACTAAATATAAAAATTTTTTCTTAACTCTATATACTTTTATTTGAAAATTTTTTATCATGGACTATATAAGTTCAAACAACTTCTTGAAGAAGAAAATATACTTCTTTTCAAAAAAAATTAACCTGATGGAGGGACTCAAGGCACAGCACAGAAAGGCAATTTGCCCGCCCTCTCGGTAAGCAGCCCAGGCCTGATCTGGGAGGAGAACCAGCATCTCCAGAGATCCGACCATGGAAGGGCTCAGGGCACAGCACACAAAGGCAGTCTGCCCGCCCTCTCAGTAGGGGTCCCTGGCTTGAACTGGGACAGCACAGAAAGGCAGTTTGCCCCCCTTCTTGGTAAGTGCCCCTGGCATGAGGCAGAAGAATCACTCAGCAGCTCTCATGAGCCTACAAAAAACACCTCCCACCCTGTTTAGCAAGTGAGAGATCTAGACATCTCTTGCGAGGTTGACCATATGCAATGTAGTAAATAGGGGGAATGTTCTTCTACCATCTCTTTGAAGGCAAATATTGTTATCACTGTTTTGCTTTGTTCTGATTAATGGTATCGCTCTATTCAGTGTTCTGTTTTGATAAGTTCTAGAATGTTCTGAATTTCCTTTGATTTGGCTATACCTGATTGAAAGAACAACTGTTGTGAAGATAACGGGATATACTATGGTACCTATTGCTGTCCTGCCAGTAATCTGTTGAGGGTTTCTGTACCAATTTCACTGCATTCTCTCAGTTGGCTTTGTTCTGTTGTATTTTGCTACCTTCAAAATAATAAAAAATTAAAATAAATAAATAAGTAAATAACAACAAAACAGGTCAGTAAGGTACTGAGCAAGCTGAAACACAATATAACTAAACAGATAATGGACTTGAAAAGCAAAAGGAGGAAAAAGTGTTCCAAAGTATATAACTACATGTATGTTTAAGTGTGTAGGATTGATAACCATATTGCTAAGTTTTTGTTGAATTGTTGAACAGAACTGTTTGCAACCTCACTGTTTGAATGTCTACCTTGTATGCATTAATTTTGTAATTTGAACAACTCTATCTAGAAGACAATATGTAATTTATCAAGTAATGATTTCTTACTGTTTATTTTTTTCCTTTTTCTTTGAAATTCTGTATTGTTTCTTCCTTTTTTCTCTCTCTTTAAATAAAATTTAAAAAAAAATTAACTTAAAACTAGCTTTGGAACCAGTCCATCAACTGTGTATGCATCAGATTTTGTCCCAGTTGTCCCAGTTTTGGCTCAGTTCACTGCAACAGGGATTGGACATGCAAGAAGAAAGGTAATAAAAAGAAAGAGAGAGAGAAAGGAAGGAAGGAAGGAAGGAAGGAAGGAAGGAAGGAAGGAAGATGGCCAATCCTAGACTCAAGATACTGGTCTAAGTAGAAGTTAGGAACTGTAGTAAAAGATGATTATGCATGGATTCAAGGGTTGCCTAAGTCACTCCTGCAGCCTGGGGGCCCAGAGTAGAAAGGAATTACAACAGACGGAACCTAAGCACACCAGAAATGGTTATTCCAGGAACCTCCAGCTTCACGTCCTAAATTCCTCCACTCCCGCCTGGCTGCCTACTCCACAACCCATGCTACATTCTGAGCTGTAAGGGCAGCACCCCTCACTCCCACCTGAGCAGTGACTCTCCAAATACACATTTCCCTGAAACTAAAGTTCTATAGGATGAAACCCAGGGAATGCACTGGAGGCAGAGAAGTAAATTTGTGTGCAGCTCACGTGTGATACAGAATTAAATTTGCCCAGAATATATGACCTTTGAGCTTAAGATACAGGGACCCTGATGTGTTTTAAAAAGAAAAATAAAAGGCCTCGCCTCTGGGTAATAATCGTCTTACTTGTTTGAGTAGATGAGCTTTAGAGTCTGATCTCCTGGGATCAAATCCCAGCTCTACCACTCATTAGCACATGAATCACTTAGCCTGGCTTCTCATTTCTTAAGAAAAAAAAAATAAATCTTGGGCTTTTGAAGAATGCGATACATGAACAACCTGCTAAGCACTCAGTACTTGTGGAAATCTCAACCTGTCTGGGTCTTAGGGTGTTAAAATTTTTATTTTTATGAGTGTTTGTTTGCCATACATAATGATTACGTTCACCATGGGAGTTGGTGCCTGGACACTGTTCGTTCCCTTTGTGTCCCCTTCCCTTTCCCTCCCTCCCCTCTCCCTCCATCTCTCAGTCCCCTCCCAATTTGCAGACACTCTGTCTTCAGGTTTGCCATTGCATATCTTTTATTTTGATCTTTAATGTATTTATACTTCAGGTTTCTCATAGAAGAGAAATCATACTATATTGTGTGCCTGATTTACCTCATTTGACAAGTTTGCTGAGAGTGGGGATTTGGCTCAGTGGTACAAGTGCCTGCCTGACAAGTGTGAGATCAAGAGTTCGATCCTTGGTACCAAAAAAGAATTACAGTTTCCAAGTACATCCATTTTCCTACAAATGACTCAAATTTATCCTTTTTTAGAGCAGAGTAGTACTCCGCAGTGTGGAAGTGGCACACTTTCTTTATCCCTTCATCTGTCAGTGAATATAAAGCCGCTTCTGAGATTTAATTATTATGAATTGTGCTTCTGGGTCTTCATTTTCCTACCTGAAAATGAGGAGTCCTTTAGAGAACCAAAAACGGCCCATTTGTGCCATTCCATTTGAGGTCTGAGTGGAAATGGGATGAATAGTCTAAAACGGAAGTCAAGGGAAGAAAATCCATCAGAAAGGCGGCGGATAAATCAGTGCAAACTCTCAGGGAGTCTTCGACAGAGAACTTCCCAGTGGAGGCGGGGCTGGGCATCCTGCAAGAGAAGAGTCAGAAGCAGAGAGGATCCGGCCTCAAACACAGGGCGTGAGGGTGGAGCTTGCGGTGAATCTGTTCCAGAAAAGCTAATTTGCTAAAATAGCAAGAAAAATGATTAAGCAATCCCTTACTACAGTGGAAAAAACGTGGTGGAGATCTTTAAAGAGCGTTTCCAAATCAGTGCGCCCCAAACTAAACGAACCCATCTCCCCCTTGTGCTCACTCCAGAGCTGTTTCTACATTGCGCAGCGAGCAGGGTACCCCGGGATGCAGGATGCAAGGTGGGGACGGGGGCGTTCGAGCTCTTCCTCCCTTCCCTGCCCCGACTCTGCGTGGTTCTGTGACCCTGCCTCTCCATCCACACCAACTTCTGATGTCTTCTGTCAGCTCCCCAGAAGCGAAGTCCAAATGCGCGTGATCTACAAGGGGATGAGTTTTAAGAAAAACCTATGCAGGAGGGAGAGAAGCAAAAGGGAAAGAGTCCTGCAAGGATGCGTGGTCTCATAGAGTGCGGCGTGGCCTGGCCCAAAGGTAAGCCATTTGAACCCTTGGTCACACAGCAGGTAAGAGGGGTCCCTCTTTCGTACGCCCCGTGGCATGTCCTTGCCTGAGGCCACGGTGGTCCAGGGAAGCATCCTGATTTCCTGGGAGGGTGCCTGCTTCCAGTGGAGGCTGATTCCCGGGCGAGGGGGCAGGCGTGGTAGTCGCTGGCATCCGTAGGCCTCGCACTGGGGCCTGTGGGGCCCTGGATGGGCAAAGGCGATCTGGGCAGAGCACCATGGTGCCCACAGCACCTGCCCTTATCCTGCCCTTAGGCTAATGCAGCAGCCCTCTGACTGGCAAGCCAGGCCTGGGAAGAACTGTCTTGGGCTGTGTATAGAATATAAACTTGGGAGGCTGAGGCAGGAGGATCACAAATTCCAGTCCCACCTGGAATTTGCAACTTAGCAAGACCATATCTCAAAATAAAAAATTACAGAAGGGGCTGGATATAGCTCATGGGTAGAATTTTAAAAATATTTTTATTATAACACAGTCGTGCCTCACCCCTAGCTCACAGGGTGGACAAGCCTTATAGCCTCAATCATCTCCAGTTCACCATCCACACTGCCATCAAGACAATCTCTCCAAAAAGAAAATCTAACAGAGTAGCTCAAAATTATAGAAAAAAAAAACCCTAAACTCCTTAACATTTCCCATCAACCCTCCATGATATGCCCTTATGTCACCTCCCCAGCAGGACCTCACGGGACACTTACCACCCAGCAAACAGCAGCAGCAACTCTGCTTGCACGGGCACATCACACGCGCGTGCACACATCACACGTGCATCGTATGCACATGCGCACATTACACATGCACGTCGCCCGCATCCTACGCATACATCACATGCACATGCGCAAGCACAGCCTTGCCCCAGCCATGCCAAGCGCCAGCTTCCAGCGCTCTGTCCTAGAACACTCAGCTCGCTGGAGCTACGGGAGTGATTCCTGTCCCTCTTCCCTGGGGGCTGCAGCACTGTCCTGGCACCGAGGCACCCCACGACTGCGCGTGTGATCTCGTCTGTCCAGCAGGGCAGGCAGCTCCCCGTTACATTACCCGTTATATCCGTCACTGTGAGTTGTTGACTTTCTGACTTTGTCACCTGCTGAGTAGCAAGTTCTATTGCTTTACTGCTGCTTCATCCAATCCTTTCTCAGTAGCCTCCAAACTGTCCTCTGTAATCCATCCCCACAGCACACAGCCCTTCTTCTTCTTCTTCTTCTTCTTCTTCTTCTTCTTCTTCTTCTTCTTCTTCTTCTTCTTCTTCTTCTT
>PVLA01004009.1:163024-190952 GCA_004027455.1 Hydrochoerus hydrochaeris | reverse complement strand
TTCTGTTTGAGTTGAGAAATTAAGATTTTTATTACTGAGATAGTATTACTGTATTACCCAGTTTGTGTCTCAGGAAAGACAGTTTTAATGGTTAAAAAAGAAGTTGGACCCAAACAAGAGCAACAAAAAAACCAAACCTAGTTTTCTGATAGATGTTGACTGAAAATTCCCTGGCGTTTTAATTCATACTCTACGCATGGAGTATTTTAGGGTTAATTCTCATGGGACTTAGCTGATACCAAATGTTGTATATGTATTCGAGCATCCTGATTGTGTAAGTTATAAGAAAAACAGTGTATGACAGTGAGGCATGACACAGACATCCTTGTACCCCAGGGAGGAAGATTTCAGTGGCTTCAGAGGCTCTGCAGTTCGAATATTACCACTAACATAGATTCCGATGTCTGGGCGTATTTATGTAGTTCGGTGGCTGCCTTTTATTTTAACTGGCTTAAGCTCTTTTGCTTAGATTTTACGGCAGTTTCATACTTCTTTATTACATTTGCCACATAAGCAATGTTTTACATTTTCAGTTGATAGTTGTCATTCTGTCTCTAGGTCAAGCGACAAACATAGACCCTGCCCCATAGCAAGTTTTGGCTTTTTATAGCAAATTCATTTTGCTTCTTGCAGATATTTGCTAATTATAGTGTTTAGTCCCTTCAACCCATATTTCTGGCATGTTTGTACTGTTGAGCTAAAAATTCGGTGCTACTTTTTTTTTCGCTGTTGCTAATAGCAGGGTAAAACTGCTATTATCGCCCACTTCTCCTTTTAAATCCCTTCTTGTTGAATATGACAACATTTGGTTATGCTTGGGATTTGTACCTACAGTTCTGGCAGCAGAATCCTACATTTTGGAGTCTGAGGTGCTATTTGAGTCTCAGAGTCAGAGCGGGACCCACTTCCCAGATCCTGTGCAGTCTCTGATTCTCAGATGTGTTTTCATGGCTTCTGTCCTTATTTTGTATCTTCAAATGCTGCTATTTCTTTCATTTGGCTTCTACTTGTGTCTTTCCTCCCATCATCTACTGATTATTTTTAAGCTGAGTATCTGCATTTCATTCAAAATATGATAAATGTGTATGTTGAAGAAAAGTCAGTTTAGAGAGTAGGGAAAAAAAAGACCATCCGCAGCCTTACCATTCTGACCTACTTTCAGTCCTTCTAGTTCTCTTTGAGAAAGTGTGTCTCTGTAGTTCAGGATGACCTTCAACTCACTGTGTAGCCAGGCTGACCTTGGATTCGAGGCAGTCTGCCTGTCTCAGTCTTCTGAGTGCTGTGATTACAGGCTTGTGCCACCACACCCTGCTTTTAGTGCATTTAGATATTTCTGCTTAGTCTCCATGTATTAGAGAAAAACTATAAGAGAAACATACAGGTGTATGATAAATAAAAATAAATTATATAGTTTATAGGGTTGATGTGAGGATTCACTTAGAAGTTCTTAGAGTATTTCAGGCACAGAGCAAGCACTAGATGAGTATTAGCAACTTTTGAATGATCATAACGACAGTGTTGGCTCCATGGAGAGCTGAAATCTTGGCTGGTCTCACTAAGGAAGACTAACGCATTTTCAGTCATGTAATGTTCTGTGTCTCGCATTGTATCAAACTGACCAGATTCAAGGAGGGTAGACTTGCAGAAATGTTTTTCTATATTTGAATATTCCAGGGCTACTCATCTGAGTCAGAATTCTCCAGTGTATACTTCTGAGTGGCAGTTGGAGCCTTCATGTTAAGGTTATTGACACAGATAATTAGGCTTTGGTCACTCTAATAGTATATTAACTTTTCTTTTATTTGCTGTTTTAATCTTACTGTTGCTTTTACCTTTGCATTTGTGTAGGTTTCTGTCCATGTTAGAAGAAGAAGTTTATAGTCAAAATTCTCCTATTTGGGATCAGGATTTTCTCTCAGTCTCTTCCAGAACCAGCCAGCTAGGAATCCAAACAGGTAAGTTTCTTTCCATACAAATCGGGGTGGGAGGACCCCACGAGGCTAACCTATCTTACTCTGCACTTATGTGATTTCCATCAAGAAATTTACAGCTAGCAAAACAACAAACATGGGCAAATTTTGGCATATATGCCTCTGAATTTGAGAAAGTAGGCACAAGCCGTAGTCTTGGAACTGTGTCTCTATTGATGATCAAATAATTAGCAGCTATATGAACACTTACCTTGTGGTGTACAATGCTAGCTCTACAGCCAAAACCAGGTCTTTTCAAAGATGCTTTATAGTCACAGTTAATGGCTAGGTATGTCCAGGAATTGAGGCTTAGTCTGGCTTCCGCATCTGTCTTGTCTGTCTTAGGCATCAGCGGATGCCGATGGCAGGGTTGGATAATGAGTGGAAGACAGTGGTCCTGAGGCTCAGGTTATGGAGTGCTTCTGCTCGGGGTTGGGGCATCTCTGAGATGGCCTTAGGCCAGCTAGCAGTATCAGTTGACATTTTATGAGGATGAGAGCGTTAGACCTTTTGGAGTCATGGTGACCCCAGAAAGAGAATCTGAATCCCTTTCTTTAACATTAGGAAGTCTCAATGGGGATGTTTAATTAAAAAATGCCAAAGCAGCAATCTATATCTGGCTGTGGGGAAATGCAGCACACTAAGATTTTATTTTGTGTATTTTTATTAGCATGTGTTGGCAGTACAAAATGTTCATTTATAGTTCTTGTGTGAAGTCAGAACATTTCAGTACACTAAATAAAGTTCATCCTTTTTAGTGCACTGAGTTTTTTAAAAGTATGTTTTGAATTTATTATAAAGTTTGGCTACAACTTTTAAAGGTGAGAGGTTCTATCTGATTTTTAAATGAAATCAAATGTATGACTTAGAGTGTCAGCTTTCTACTTAAAATGTGTCTATATTCATGTCATTTCCATTAGGTGCAGACATGTTAAGGTAACATACAGTCATTCATGGTTAGTTTACTTTAAGAGATTATCAGAACACAACCTAAACATGGTTTCAGCACCTTGAGAAAAGTACCTTGAAGGATTATAAGTTGTATCTATTTGAGCCTTTAGTATCTAAACATCTGCTGTTACAGTGGCTTTATCCTTTGGGATACCATCTAAGGTTTGGTCACACCAGCAAACTGAAACCCTTTAATGTAAATATATAATTTATACTAACATTGCGCACCTGTGTAGCAGTAGCAGTTTTGTACAAAGGAAGCTTGACAGTATAAAAACAAGCATATTTGTCATAACTTTCACCCATGAAAACCTGGTTCACACCATAACCACCATGTTGTCACTCGTGGACAAATAAAGGGAACAAATCTTTATAAAATATTGTTGCACTGTGTGTTTTTGACAATTACAGTCCCTCCCCTCTACCCCCCACTGTCTTATCTCTCTTCCCATTTCCGTTTGAGAAAGCACTATCTTGTTTCCTATTACCTATCTTTTATTTTGCTACTTAGGTATTATTTGAGCTTCTTGTGTAAGAGAAACCGTGCAGTATTTAAGCTTCGGTGTCTGATTTATTTTACTTAGCATGATGATCTCTAGGTGCATCTATTTTCCTACAGTGATGCAAGTTTATCTTTCTTTATACTTCTGTATAGATTACTTCCAAGACGCAGCTCTTATGAGTTATGCTGCTATAAACAGGGGTGTGCATGTATCACTGTAATATGATGTCTTTAACTCTTTGGGGAAGATACCTGAAGAAAGGGGAATAGCTGGGTCAAATGGCATTTCTTATTTTAGTTTTTGAGGAATGGCCATACAAATTTCTGCTCATTGTTAATATGCAGGCTTGTATCACCTCCAGCAAAGGTAATTTTATTTCCTTAAAAATAGTATAGAGGCATAATTTATATACAGTAAAAAAAGGTATAACTTGCATATATTAAAGTTTTTCCTTTTCAGTGCACTGTGAATTTTGATAAACACAGTTGGGTAACCATTACTACTATCAAAATGTAGACCAGTTACACTGCTCTAGACAAATTTCTTTGTGCTTCTTTGTTATGGTTTATATCTGGACGACCCCCCAGAGCCTCATGTGCTCATAGGCAGGGCTTCTGGAAGATACTGCATTCTGGGGGCTTGTAGCTGTCTTGCTTTTTGGTGGTAGGGCCTGTTTGGAAGAGGCATGTCCTTTGGGTGTGGCCTGGAAGTGTTCCTCTTCCCCTTGGCTCCTCCTCTCTCTTTCTTCTTCCTGGTGGCCATGCCATGAGCAGCTTTCTTCCAGCTAGGACCTTTCACCATGCTTTTCCTGCTCAGGAGCCAGCCAGCTATGGACGTGAGCCAAGATAAATGTCTTTGTTAAATTATGGGTGTTGGGTATTTTGTTCCATTGACAACAAAAGTGACCAGTGCAGATTTTTGTTCTACCAGAGAAGTGGGTTCAATGTTGTAATGTTATTTGACTATGTAGTTCAGGAGCCTTTACAAGTTGTTCTTGGGAGGAGTTTGGAAAGGTATGGAGATGCCAGCTGGAGAAGCAGTGCTAGAATACTATAAGATGATAGGAGATTCTGGTTGGAGCTCAGAAGATTAGAATGCTGATTAAAAAGGTAAATAGTAAAGACCAGGCTCAAGAGATTGCAGTTAGAAAGAAGGGTTCCATTGACAAGTTTGCTTTGAGATTATATGTATTATAAGGAAGTCTGTCAACATTTTACTCATGTTCTGAGACTTTGTAAGACACTGAGATTTAAGGGCAGTGGACAAATTAATCTGGTAGAGGAAATTTCAAGGCAGCCCATTGTTGGAGTTGTGGCATGGATACTGTGAGCACTTGTAGGTGGATTTGTAGTGACATTCAGGAGCAAAAGCCAATTAAGTTTTCAATTTTAGCTGGGGGTGATAGCACATGCCTGCTGTCCTAGCATTTGGGAGGCTAAAACAGGAGAATCATCATCGGTTTGAGGCTAGCCTGAATTACAGAGTGAGGCCCTGTGTGAAGCAACAACAAAAAAAGTTTTCAGTTTTGACAAAAAGAGGTTGCAGAGATTGAGCAAAACACACCTTGGTTGCTGAAAAGATTAACATTTTTAAAAAGTCAAGTATTTTAGATTGGAGCAATAGGAAAAATAGCTTACAGGCATTTTAGGAATCAGCAAGGCCCCATCTTTCACAGGCTTAAAGTTGCAAAAGTGATAGATTTTGTTTAGAGAAGGTAAGTCCAGGGCATCATGCTTGAGAATAGCTGCCTGCAGAATTTGTTTCTTGGATTCATTTCACAAGCATTTGGAGGCCTCTAGAGCCATCACTCAAGAGGGCCTGGCTACTTCTCCAGTGGGTAGCAGATTTTTATGCTGGTCTTAACAGGCACATAGAATGCAAGTGTTGTGGGATTTGGATGTGCCCCCAGAGGGCAGTGAACCCCTGAGAGGGCAATGCTGTAAGTTGTGAGGAAAATAAAAGTGTAGTGGAGACCCCAGAACATTGAAAAGCCAGAAATGTGCAATGTCTTAGGGAAGCCACAAGGAGTGAGTAAAGCCAATGTGAGAGAAGCCATGAGCAGTGTCTCAGGGCAGGACCGCACAAGCCCTGTGCAGTTCACATCACAAGGCCACAACTTGCCCTGGTGCTGGACATGGAGCTACAGGATTTAATGTTTGCCCCGCTGGGTTTCAGTCTTGCTTTGTTTCCATTGCTTTTTCTATCCCACAATTGTTTACTTTTGCAGTGGGAATGTTATCCTGGGCCCTTGTATGTCAACATTGTTTAATTTCTTCTTGAAGTTTTCAGCGGATTACAGTTAATAAGAGTCCGCCTGAAGTCTCAAAGGAGGCTTTGCACTTGGATTTTGCAGCAATGCTGAAACTGTTAGAACTTTAGCAGCTCACAAAGATGGACCAAATGCATTTTGCATAAAGGTGATACCAAAAGTTTTGGTGGCCAGGGTAGAATGTTAGGGACCACGAATTCTAAATTGACCTAGTGTCTTGTCCAGAGGCCCTCCTTGCCCTGCCTTGTGGGCCAGTTTTGGAATGTGGAAATCCCACTTCCTCTTAGTCACCATTGAGATCTTGATGGTCAGGGAAGCTGTGAGGCTCACAGAGCAGCATGAAGTCTGCTGAGGACAGTTTCCGGAAAATTAGTGTACAGGTGTGGAGATGAGTCTTAATTTGTTGCCTTTATGGTGTTAAACTTGCCCAGCTGTTCACCATACCCCTCCCACTCACTGGCTAATAAAATAGTAGCTGGCTGGAGATTCTTGGTCTTTGTTTTCAAGGAACGTTGATCACCCCGGAAGCCTATTTCTTTGCAATTTTTGTTTCTTGCTTTTTTTCTTTGTGGCCCTGCGTCCTAACTCCAGACAGGATATTGGGGACTCACTGCAAGAGTCCCTGTTAACTGGCATCTTGAAAGGGTCTCTGACAGTGGAGTATCCTAGTTTATACGTAGACGTCTCCCAGGAGCCTCCTGTGCTCATAGGGCTTTTGGAAGGTGATCAGATTACAGGGATTTGTAGCTGACTTGTGCTGGGTGGTAGGGCCTCACTGCAACAGGCCTGTCACCTGGGAGAGGCCTGGAAGGGTTAGTTTTTTCTCTTTTCTTCCCAGTGGCCATGCCACTAGCAGCTCTCTTCTACCCAGGACTTCCCACCACTCCTTTCTTGCTTGGGAGCTGACCATCTGTGGACTGAAAAGAAACCATGAATCAAAATAAACCTCTCCTTTAAGTTGTGTGTGTTGGGTATTTGTCTCTGGCACAAGAAAAGCCACCAAGACACCCTTTGTAGTGCTATTGGCATCTGTCTCCTGCCCTGGCTACCACTAACCTGTTTTGCTCTTAGTTTTCTGCTTTCCAGAATTGTCATATAGAAGGAATAATGTAGTATAGGAATAGCTTTTTCAGCCCAATGACTTCCAGTCAGCAAAATGCATTCAAAGAAGTAGTTTAAAAATATATTTTATTCAGATGTGGCGGTGTACTTCTGTAATCGTAGCATTTGGGAAGCTGAGGAAGGAGGAATCCTGTGAGTTTGAGGCCAAGCTGAGTGAAATAGTGAGCCCAGCTCATATCAACAGAACTACCTTTTGAGATCCTATCTCGAAAGAAAAAAAAATAGACCATGTTTCAATGTAAATTTAAGTAAATCCTTATACAATAGAGCATGTAAGAGATTAGTTATTTTGATTTGGATCAAATTGTTTTTTGTTTGCATTCTTTTTGACCTTGTCTTTTTGAGACAGGGTTTCTTTATGTAGTTCAGACTTTCCTTGACCTCACTTTCTAGTCTGTATTGACCTCAGACTTGGAGTGATCCTCCTGCCTCAGCCTCATAAATGCTTTGTTTGAATTCCTGTTTCAAAACATATCGGAAACATCACTGTGGCCTTTGGTGTTTCATTTTAGGTGATAGTTTCTTCTTTCTCTGGTCAGAACCTGGAATGCTCCGAGGCCTGTCTGTACAGGTCACTGGTACTTGAGCAATCTGTGTTTACTGGATATGTCCTCTGCGTTGCTGTGTGTGCCTGTGTTACTTATTTTAACTTTGTGCTCATCTCAGCCAACTTTCAGCTGGCCCCTCTCCTGTAAACATTTCCCTGATTTCTTTCATGTCTTCCAGCAAGGATGTTTGTCCTTTCTTCCATACTTTTGTAGAACCTTAAATGTGGATGTACAGTAAACCAGCCAGGAAGCGGTGAAATATACTGAGTGATGAGTGCCCGCCCGAGAGCGTGCATGCTGCTAGGCCTTGACTTTGGCGCTTTTAAAAGCACCTCAGGTGATGGTGAAGCGCAGCAGCATTTGAGAACTGCCTTGTCCAGTGATACTTGCCTCATGTTACCTAGTCCCCTTTTTTCTGTAATATTTTTCTGTGGTATGAACGTAACCTTTGATGGTCAGAAGTTCTTTTTGCTACAATGATGACAATGATGACGATGGTAATAACAGATACATCCATCGAGTGCTTACCTGCTCACCAACCCTGGGAAGCTAGACTCATTATCACTTGTGAGCGGCCAAAGAAACAGGAACTCAGAGGGCGGCAACACGTATTGCTCCAGGTGAGCACTTGTAGGGATAGAAGTGAGTGCCACACGCAGGACTGCTGAATTCCTGATTCCTCCACTGTGTTCAGAGCTGAAGATCTTGCACTGTGAGTGTGCAGCAGAGATGTGCTCAGGGAATGCGTGGAGAACACACTTTCCTTCCTCAGGCAGGGGCCACCATTGCTGTTCAGCAGGATCTCGGTTCTCTCACAGTGTCTCTGAAGAGGATTTCTCTCCGTGAAAAAACGCCCTTGATCCTTGCTTGCTCAAAATCCTCCCAACCCCCCCAAGGCCTAGCCACATGCTGTTTCTGTGGCGTAGGATGGAGAAGGCAGACATTGTCCCTGGCTCTGTGGAAACCTGATGTCTATTTCTGTAGTGTAGTGGATCGTACACTGTGGTGTTACCTGGAGCTGTCAGAAGTGGGCTGTCGCCTCTGGATCTGCTCTAATTGCAGTGTGTTCTCTGGGAGAAAAGAGTGTAATCATCTGCTTAATTGCCATGTCTGCACACTGATGCAGCTGTAATAAATGACATTCATAATGATGGCTCTAAAGTTCCCTAAGATACTTAGGTGTCTTTGTAATCAACAGAGCTTCATCTTTGTTCACAATCATTCCAGTGTACACTGAAACCAGAAGGTGTGAATTCTGGAAAAAAAAAAATGTACAGTCTGGTACTCTAGCATATCCTGATCACTTCTTTTTTTGAGATTGGGGTCTTGCTGTTACCCTGGTTGCGAACTCTGGGACACAAGCTTACTGAGTAACTAGAACTATAGGAATGTGCCCGATACCTGACTTTATTCGGATTCTTTACAAAGGTGTGTGGATTGGTAGCTCACTGTTGCTTAGTTTCCTGGTTCTGTTATGTCTTGGCCATTGGAAAGGTTCTCTGCAGACCCAGCTGTGGCTGCATCCAAGCTTAGGTGAGCATTCTCTCTGGCTGTCTGCACTGCTATGCCATGTCCTCCCCGTGCCCAGTGTTAGGGAAAGTGTAATGTTTTGCCATTCTTACGTTTTTATCACTCCCTACCCCTTTTCTATTTTCTTTTCTTTTTTTCTTTTTTTTTTTTGGGTGGTGGTGTGGATCCAACCCAGGGCCGCCTCATGCAAGCTAGGCAAGTGTCCTTCCACCTGCAGCCCATCTTATTTTTATTTACTTATTTATTTAAGCAGTGGCAAAGTTTATTTGAAGAAGTAACAGTGAAGAGTAAGGGAGAAACTAGCTCTGCAGACTGAGCTTGGGCTGAGTAGAAGAGGAAAGAATACGATACAAATACACCCAGAAGGACGCAGGGCAGACACCGTGAGGACAGTCACAGAAGCCCCTTTTTATTCTGAGACAGGGTTTGCCGAGTGTCTCAGGCCAGCCCTAAAATTGCTGTTTTCCTGCTTCAGTCTCCTGAGTAGCTGGAATTGCACAGTTCTCTTCCTTGCTAATCTAGTCTTCATCAACATTATTCTCAGAGTTTAGACTTCACACATGAACTTTCCTCAGTCTATTAGTATCTGATGACTGCCAAATGATGATTAAAAAAACAAAACTGAATTCCTTTATTGCTGATGTTTTTGTGTGCAAAGATTTGCCTTTTTGTTACTTATTCGTGTCTTTTATTTTTCTATTCTAGTCCATGAGTTATAATCCACTAGTGTCCTCTTTTTTTTTTATTTTAAAGTACTGCTGAACCCATAACTTCCAAATGAGCTACGACCCCATTTTTACTTTTATTTTGAGACAGGGTCTTGCTAAATTACCTATACTGGGCTGAAACTTGAAGTATTCCTGCTTCAGCCTCCCAGACAGCTGGAATGACAGGTGTGCACCAGCAAGCCTGGCTCATCACTGTTTTTGTTATTAAGGTTCTGTGGTTTTTCTTTTCAAGATCAAAGAGTTGGAAGGAATGGGGTTTTGGTTCTATGTTGACTGAAAAGGACTCATCTTCCTACCCACTTTTCTTTTTCACGGACCAGTTATCAGTCCACCACCTGTGGCCGGGACAGTATCATACAATTCAAATTCGTCTTCTCTTGAGCAGCCGAACGGAGGCAGCACCAGTCCTGCCTGCAAAGCCTCCTCCGGACTTGAGGCAAACCCAGGTAAGCTCTTGAGTGGTGGGTGAGAGGGTTGTGACTTGCCCTGGGAGCCCCGTTCTCTGTGAAATGCCAGAGGTGGACTTAACCTCACTTCAGAGAGTGAGGGTTCTAATGGCTGAGATTGGTTTGCATCTGGCTTCGGTTGGTTATTTCTGAATAACCTGCTGATGGTGGATGCAGTCGGTTAAACCATCGATGCAGTCGGTAAAACCATCATAGCTCATTCATTTGGTGTGGTATCTGATTTCAGCAGGGCCCACCCAATCTTGGTGTAGCTGAATCATCAATCTGCCCATTGCCTGAGGCCTCTGTTGGGGATGTGGCTTGGTATTTAAGTGGAAAAGACTCTATTCCACATATTTCTCATCATCCTCTTGGGATTCTTGGGCTGTGCAGTACCTGTCCTGCTTGTGCTGATAGCAAAAACACCAGAGATTGAGCAGAAATACACGCTCTCTTAAAGCTAAAACCCAAATGGTAAACAATCACTCCTATCTCATCCTGTCATCCAGCTAGGATTACAGGTGTACACCACACGCCTGGCTGTGCTTGTGACTTTTCGATACAGGGTTTCACTATGCAGTTCAGGCTGGCCTTGAACTCACTTTGTAGCCCAGGCTGGCCTTAAACTTACAGCAGTCCTCCTGCCTCAGCCTTCTGAGTGCTGGCTAAATTTTGAAATAAAAGAAGTACCATGAAAAAGGGGGAGAAGACCTTATATGAAAAGTACCAAACATTTAGCATGTAGCACTAGTCTTCCTCCCACTTCTAAGGCAGGCACTGCTTATAAATGAAGAATCTTTTTGCCAGTAAGCTGAGATGCTTTCTTAAAATAGTATTAGTCACTCGAGCTTGCACAATGAGAGGTATGAACCTCAGCTATGAAATAAATAACTTGGCAGCATTACTTTAGTGAATCAGGAAATTTGGAGTCTTGCTCACCAAACGTTTGAAAATATTCTCACTTCCAAAACCACAAAATGTCATATAGACATAGACTGAGGCAAAACCTTTTAGTAAGTAATACATAATAGTTATGGAAGCATCTCTGTACACAGTATGTTATATTATCATTCATTCATTGAGATACAGGGTCTTGCTATGTAATCCATGCTGGCCTTGAACTTGCTGTGTAGACCAAGATGGTCTCAAACTTGAAATCCTCCTGTGTCAGCCTGCTGAGTGCTGGGATTACAGGTGTGAATCACCATGCCCAGTGTGCTGTGCTTTTTTTTTTTTTTTAAAACTAAAGATAGAACATTATATGGAAGTATGTCAGGATGTTCACATCTGAGGGATGAATTAGATTTGATAATCTTAAGGTTTAAAATTTTTAAGTTATAAAAACAAATACATGTTCCAAAAGTAAAAAAAAATGGAAAAACCAAGTATTCAAGTAGAAAGGCTCAAAAATCACACTGCATTCTCACGAGGCAAGTGGGAGACATTCCTTCTGACTTTGCAAGGTCCTTCAAGCGTGTGGCATGTTTAGATTGTACCTGTTGCCTAGGCCAGGGGCTCTGTACACTTTGTAAGCTATCATTTTAAAGCAAACAAAACAGAAAAACAGGAACTAACGCAAAACCAAACCAAACCACCAACAAACAGAAAACACCATTATGAATGATAAAGTGGTCATTTTATAAGGAAAAAATGAAATTCATCATTTTGATTGTTTAAAATAGTTCAGTAGTACATTATGATTTGTGAAAGTGCATATATATATATATATATATATATATATATATATATATATGGGGGGAATTAATGTAGCTCCCAAGAGAAATAATCATCAAAGGTTTGAACAAATATCTCTGAGTAATTTATAGATCCAACAGACAAAAAATATTGAGTAAAAATATTAATGAGTGTCTGGAGCCCTAAAATCATGGTCAACAAGCTTGAGCCGGGATGTATAAAGATCATTACTCCTCAAAAGTGGGAAAATACGTATTCTTTTCATGAAGATAGCGCTTTAAAAAAAATTTGGTCTTATTTAGCTATAAAGCAGATTTCCAAAATTTTTGACATTTCAGTGCCATGTGGACTCTCCTTTCTTACTCCAGAGGGTCTACGGTAGAATTACTAGCTAGTAGTGACTGAAGCTACCTTTTGCATTTGCAGATGAAGAAGCATGTGTTTTCATAGCTCATCTATCAAGCCAAACAGTTATCATATAACACCAGGAAATAGTAAGACTGGATCTGGGCTGGCAGTTATTGTAATCTTGCATCTCTCTCCTGTCTTCTGCCATCTCCCTTTGCCCTGGGAAAGGAGAGTAAACCTTCACACCAGGGCCATCAGTGCTGGTAGAAAATTAGTTGGAGTAGTTGGCATGGAGTGTCTGTTTTCTTGTTAAAATCACTGGTTGTTTGTCTTTTATTTTGATCACCATAGGAGAAAAGAGGAAAATGAATGACTCTCATGTTCTGGAGGAGGCCAAGAGGCCTCGCGTGATGGGGGATATTCCTATGGAATTGATCAATGAGGTCATGTCGACTATCACAGATCCTGCCGCCATGCTGGGACCAGAGGTCAGAAGTGTAAACCAGTGGTCAGGGATAAACCCCTCTTCTCCACTCCTGGCTCTCAGAAATGGGGAGGGAGTGCTGAGAACTGGGGTGCTACCATGGTTATATTGAACCTGGTGGTCATGGAGAGGAGGGCAGGAGTGATTATCAGTCACACAGAGGGCCACATTCTACTAATTTCCCACAATTGAAAACCTTTTTGTCTTGAAGAATTTCAAACCCTGATAAATGCTGCAAAAATTCTGTATTAAAAATCTACAGACTTCTTTGAATTCAGCAGTTGCCAATGTTACGCAACTTTTGACTTCTTTGTCCTTTTCTCTGTGTTGGGAACCATTTAGAATCATTTCAGAGTTAAAAACAGATGTTGTGACACTTAACCTCTGACCTTGCTTACCATTATTATGTGTCTTATAATAATGAGGCTAAGGCCAGGTTGACAAACTATAGCCTGTGGGCAAGATGTGGCCCACCATGTTTTGAAAATTTTATTAAAACATTATCTCTGCCCCCCTCCCTTTTTCTTGTTTTGGTCTTTTTGAGACAGGGTCTTGCTGTGCAGTTCAGGCTGGCCTTGAGCTCACTTTGTAGCCCAGGTTGGTCTTGAACTTGGCAACTTTCTTCCTGCCTCAGCCTCCCTATTACCTGAGTGTGCCACCATGCCCGGCTCTGTGGTTTCCTTTGTACACTACAAAGCAGATTTGAGTAATTGAGGAAGGGAATGTGTGGCTCACAAAGCATAAGATATTTATCATCTGACCTGTAATGAGAACTTTCCGATCTGTGGCATATGGGGTAGCTCATGTCCTAATTTCTCATCTATCCAAATTGGGTCTTTTTATATATGTTGCTCTTGAAGGATTGGTTGGCAGTCAAACATTGCCTCTAGCTTTTATATTTTGTCTCCTTGTCTAAAACAGTTCTCCAGCCTCTCTCTGTAGTGCTGTAATTGATGCATCTTGCTTACTAGTTTTGCATACTGTCCTCCTGCTATTTATATTTGTGTGACTGCTTACAGATAACTAGGTACATTCAAATGCAGCATTTCTGGTAAAAGTACTGCTGTCACCTCACTGCACTGCATCCAGGGAAAGGGTAGTTTAAGACATTTGTTAAAGCTTTCAGGAAATGAAGAAACATAATTTTAAAACAACTTCTTATGTCTTTAGTGTAACATTGTAGTATTAATGTTTATGTTATACCATATTTCCTTAGGTATTTATTTTATAATGTTGAGGGTAATTCAGACAAATGAAATGTTGTAATAGATTTCATAAAATTACTCTTTGCACCTCTTTCTAGATGTCCAGTCTTTGGGGATTTAAAACTGTAGTTCATTGTGTCTACTTAGCTTTTAGGGGTTTGGTTAACTTCGCAGCTTAGCTGATTTTCAGCTGTAAAGTGGGAACACAGGCAAACATTTCAAATTGTGAGAGGTGGGCTTAGTATCCCGGAGCTGGCTTCTGTTGACATTGTGCCCAAGAAAATTGTTAAATTTTGAGGATTTTTTAGAACTGGTTGATAAATTCCTTGATAGTTTGAAATGGAACGTAGTCACTCCAGCTATAAATCAGTGAAATAAGCAAGTACTAGCAGTTAAGACTTCCTTTCCCTGAGGAGCTGATGGTTGAATGTGAACACGGTTAAGTGGGGGTCAGCAGATAATCCTTGGGAAGAAATCTGTCCTCTCAAAAGAAGTGCTAATGTATAACAGGACTGCTCCTCTTTGACCTGTGATGAGAATTTGGTATCTGTCATAGCAAGGGTCTTTAGAAGCTCAGCTGGATCAGATTTTTTTAAGCCAGGGGCTGGCAAAGTGATAGCACACAGGCCAAATCTGACCTCCTTTCTCATCACATTTTTAAAAATAATTTTTATTGGCAAACTACTGCCTCTATTTTTTTTTTTTTTTTAATGTACTGGGGATTGAACTTATGACCTTGCACTTGCCAGGCAGGCGCTTGTGCCGCTGAGCTAAATCCCTGCCGGCCCTGCATCTGTTCTTTAACACATGTCTACCTCTGCCTTTGCACGGCAGTAACAGTTGAGCAGTTTGAGGTAAAGACCTTATGGCTCAAAGCACCTAAAATATTTCCTGTCTGGCCTTTTACAGAAAAGTTCACTGCTGCTCAGTCCATCCCACATGTGTCCTTAGATTTTGCTCAGTGCGTTACCTGCCCTTTCTGTGTTGTCCTCACAACTCGCATGTGTGCTTGCGTCCATGCCCGTATGTCTGTGCCCACATGCGCGTGCGTTCAGTACCTTTAAACGTAGGTCTCATTAGAACAAAGAAAAGCTTTGAGTGTCCCATCCCACTGTCTTAAAACAAGAGCTTGGTGTAACTTTTCCCTGTTTCTTGCTTCCCAGACCAATTTTCTGTCAGCACATTCGGCCAGGGACGAGGCCGCAAGGCTGGAGGAGCGCAGGGGTGTGATTGAGTTTCATGTGGTCGGCAATTCCCTGAACCAGAAACCAAACAAGAGGATCCTGATGTGGCTGGTCGGCCTGCAGAACGTGTTCTCGCACCAGCTGCCCCGCATGCCCAAAGAGTACATCACACGGCTGGTCTTTGACCCGTGAGTTGGGCTTCGCCCCTCTTTCTTCATTTAGTCACTCTTAGCTTCCTACCAGGTCCTGTTGCTTCCTGTCATGTGGATGGATCCAAAGCCACACAGCAGACAATTTTCATACCAAAAAGACTAATTTTTAAACAGTCTGCAAACGTTCTTACAAATAGCAATGAAGCTCTCTATTTTAAGCTACTGGCTACTGTCTTGTGTCTCCTTCATTATTGCAGTGAGAGAATAGAAACACAAGAAGTTGACTTGATGTTTTTGTAGTTAAAACATTCTTGGTTTTGGTGTCTTAACGAGGGTACCATTGGTGCCCAGGTCTGTAAACATGGAAAAATTACTGGGATATAAGAACTGTTCACTTTGTAAAAATCCACTGCTTTAAAAAATATATATATAAAACTAAACTTCTTTAATTGAATATACTTAAACATATATGACCCAACGGCCTTTGTAAGTTGTAATTCATGTACATGACAATTCTGGGTGATACTGTTTACAGAGAGGTCTGATAGGATTCCTTAATGCAGGGTTTGGCAAGTGGTACATGTGAACTTGTATTCTTTTCCATAATGTGTTTCTTCATTTTTTTTTTTTTATTATTATTTTGTTTGGTACCTGGTATCGAATTCATGACTATGCACTTGCAAGGCAGCCGCCTGTGCCACTGAGCCAAATCCCCAGCCCCTCCATAATGTTTTTGAGTAAGAGGAAACTCTTCAGAAACATGGCACATTTGATGATGGCTTTGTGCCCTTTTCCTGACCTTGGGGCATTGGGTGTCTAGTTCCTGGTCACCTCTGCACTTACTGTATTTCTGTTTGTAGACTGCAGACACTTCTTGGGGGACTTGAGTTTTGTTTTGATGGGAAGTCCTATGAGGTTCTGTCCTACTGTAGAAAGTTCAGGTGAGAGGATGGTCTAATAAGATAATGGAAAGATGAACGAAGTTTCCAAGAGACTCGAGACATGATTCCTTTACTGGCTAGTGAATAAGGAATACTCCCAAAGGTATATTTATGCAGCCAAGACAGATAACATTTTGACTTAATCTTATTCTTTCAGGAAACACAAAACTCTTGCTTTAATTAAAGATGGCCGTGTCATTGGTGGTATCTGTTTCCGTATGTTCCCAACCCAAGGATTCACAGAGATTGTTTTCTGTGCTGTCACCTCAAATGAGCAAGTCAAGGTAAGAGAACCTTAAGGTCTTTGAAGATAATCAGAATTTGAGTTTTCTCACTAAAGCTGTGGAGCTTGAGAAGGTCTCTCTGCCACATCCAGAGAAGGTTCAAAGCGAAGGTCAGGCCTGTCCATGAAGAGGTCTCCCACAGTGAGTGTATGTATAAATGTACTGTTCCATGTGCCACAAGTATGGTTATGTCAAGGCTTTGTTGGACGCTGGGACAAAGTACAGGGACACTGTGCAACCCATTGTGGATCTCAGGTATAGTCTGTAGCAAATGAAATGATGCTTGAAAGTCACTCTCAGTGTTGATTTTTAATTTATACACAGTGTGTACGTGCTATACACACGGTTGCACACACTGACTTATACATGTGCGAACACACACGTAGACACACACATCTGACAACACTGAACCACCAGAAAGGATGTGATTGATGGGGGTTAGGATTTATGCAGCTTGCCCTTCAGAAAGAGTCATATGACCTCGTCCCTAAAGGTGGACAAGGACTAAAGTAATTCTGTAAGGGAGGTCACAACAAATTTGGAATAAGCGTATGACGCATTCATGTAAGGTTTGGAAAGTGTTAGGCGCCTGCCTACACTCTTTCCCTTTTCCCCCTTTCCTCACTTCCCTGTCCCCCCAGCCTCCTCTCTTCCTTCCCTTCTTCCCTTCCTTTTCCCTTGTTTTTCATGTTGCTTACTTCTCAAGTTGTCCTTGCTGTGAGTCCCTTTCTCGATGAGAACTGTGTCCATGTTTCAGTGGTGCTGTATTTAGTCTGGCTGGCCGGTGAGCCTGCCATTTAGCAGACAGAGCTGTCATCTAGACTTTGTTGTGTTCTACTCTTCTACGCTTAGGAAAATGGAACCAGAAAATGGGTCTTTATTTGGGGAGCCCTAAAGAATATCATGCAAAAATAGCACGCGCTGGTGCCAGGTATCAAACTTACGACCTCATACTTGCCAGACCACTGAGCTAAATTCCCAGCTCCCCCTGGTAGTTTATTTTAGAGCTCATGGCTATATGTATCTAAACCATACCTGCATACCCAATGGAATGCACAAATGGACCAATAGCAATCAAACTGTCCACCTTGCCTCATCCAAAAGATTTGTCCCTCATCTTATTTTTTTTTTATTTTAAAGAGAAAAAATGATAAACAATGAAACTGAGTTTCAAAACAGGTTAGTAGAGCAGTTACAATAGTTGATACATTGTGTATTTTTGTCTTCCTAGTAGTTACTCAGTACAGGATGTAGGCATGATATCTTGTCTAGACAATGTTAGCACAAAACACTTTTCAAGGAACAGATAGAAGCTAGCTGAATAATTAACTTAAAACAATATGTATATTGTTTTGTTTTCCCTTTTTCCCTTCCTTTCCCCTATCATAGTTTATCTTTTCTTTTGAACAGTTTATTTATTTTGTTTTATGGGTACCGGAAATCAAATTCAGGACATCATGCTTTCCAGGCAGGCGCTGTGCCACTGAGCTAGATCCCTGGCCCTACGCTGTTTGTTTATTTTGAATCCTCACTAAGTTGTACAGGCTGGCCTTGAATTTGCAGTCCTCTAGCCTCAGCTTCTCAATGTCCTGGGGTCACAGGTGTGTACCCCATGCTAATGTACCATGTGCATCCTTTGCGTACTCAGCAGTCTTAAAGGTCAGTGGTGCATTTCCTACTCACAACTCAGCTCAGGGTGGACAGCCTGACAGCTGCATTTCAAGTGCATGATAAAGCCTGTATTGGACTATGCGGGTCTTAGGACTCTGGTTCCTTCAGCTTCAAAGAAGCAGTGCTGTTTGCAAAACCCAAATTGAGTTCCTGGAAGAGATCATTCCTTGGGTGAGGGCGGTAGACAGCGCTATGGGTACTTGGCTCTCATTAATAGCTTTGGTTTCTGGTCTCAGAGCTGGTTGTAGCTCTGTGATGTATTTATTTTCACAAAGCACAAGGGGAGCTTTGGTCTTGGACTCCAAGCACCCATCATCAAAGGGCAAACACAATTCAACAGCGTCACATTCATCATCCTGACTGGGAAAGGAAGATGCAGATTTACTGAAGACGGCCCTTGGCACTTTCTCAGGGATTTCTGACGGTTTATCTTTAGATGGTGCTATTGCTATTTATCACTCCTTGCAAATAAAGTCCAGGTACCCAGACTTTTTAAACACCTCAAGTATAGGCCTTTACATGGCAAAAAACCCCAAAATAACAACAACAACAACAAACCTTGACTTTTTGTAGAAGACTTGGAAAATACATTTATGATTCCAGAAAGATTGTACAGGTTTTATTTACCGAGATAGCCGTACCAAGTACCCGGTTTGGAAAAGCAGGGCACCGTTAGGGGTGCTATAGGGACACTCAAGGTGTTTAGCATGAATTGGGTACTTTGTCTTATTACTTCCCAGAAAGGTAGTAATTTTTTCCCCCCTCAACCATGTAATTTGCTAAAGATTTCATGGAAAGTAGCCAAACATCACAAACCCGAGGAGGAAGAAGGGGGGAGGGGAGTTGCTTTTTGTAATTGACTTGAAAGTGTGGTTTTAGAAAGTGGAAATCAGCCTTTCAAAACCGAATAGAATTGCTGAATGGGTGGAAGTTGTGTACAGTTCTGTCCTTAGTTTCTTGGTCTTTTTGCTGTCTTGTGTTTTTCCCTAATGATTAATGCATGGCTCCTGTGACATATGCTGTCCTAGATATGTACATTTTTATGGGCTTGGAGTCTGAGATAAAGATGATTGAACTTTGCCAACTCATAGCTCTAAACAACATGAAACTGCTACAACACAGAGTAAAACTGAAGGGGTCCCAGTTACGGTAGCTTATGTTTGTAAAGACAGCAAATTGAGAAGTAGAGATTTTAAATTTATTAAAATAAGTCATTTTGGAGATTCTAGCTAATACACCAATTCCTGTGCATATTTTACAGGGAATATGACCATATACTGAGTGCTTTGGTGACACTAGATGACACCCGAGGCTGCTCGGTACAGGTCATACGGAGTTTCCATATACTTGCATGGGATTTTTTTTTTTTTTTTTTTGGTCTTTTTTGTCTCACTGTTCAGTTCAGGCTGGCCTTCAGCCCACTTTGTAGCCCAGGCTGGCCTTGAACTCGCAACGATCCTCCTGCCCCAGCCCCCTAAGTGTTGGGATTACAGGCGTGTGCCACTATGCCCAGCTTGCATGGGAATTGAAACCAGGGCCTTTTGTGCTATGCTACATTCCTGGTTCTTTTTATTTTCTTATTTTAAGACAGGGGCTCTGTGTCTTTATTTTGAGGCAAGGGTCGAACTTGTAATCCCCCTGCCTCAGCCTCCCATGCATGGCTTCTTTTTCAGCAGTGTGGGTACAGATGCGCTGCTCTGTACCAGTGATGCACAATAGAAATACAAAATGCAAATCACATACGTAATTTAAAAATTCAAAACTTCCTAGTAAATCTATTACAAAGACTAACAAGAAACAAGTAAAATTAATGCTCTTTATTTTACCTAATATTTTCAAAATAGTGCCATATCAATATGTAATAAATATAAAATGTTAATAATAAGATTTTTTTCCCCCTAGTGTGTGTGTATTTATATTCTAGCACATCTCAGCTTGATTTAGTCATATTTCAGTTGCTCAGCAATCCTGTGAAACCAGTTGCTGCTCTCTTCTGTAATTATATGTTTATGTTTATCTTCTTCATTTTACTAAGATCTCCTCATGGAGAGAGGTACTCCATTTGTCTTTTTTTGGAGGGCTACTGGTAATCAAACTCAGGACCTCATGCTTGCCAGACAGGTGCTACACTGCTGAGCTGTATCCCCAGCCCCTCTATTTATTTTTTATTTTTATTTTTTTGTCTTTTTGAGACAGGGTCTCACTGTGCAGTTCAGGCTAGCCTTGGGCTCACTTTTTAACCCAGGCTGGTCTCGAACTTGCAAATAATTCTCCTGCCTCAGCCTCCTGAGTTCTGGGATTACAGGTGTGTGCCACCACACCGGGCTTTTCCATTTTTCTTTTTATGCAAATTTTATTAAAACTCAGAAAAGGTTTCAGTATTGTGATATATTTGGGGAAAGCTAAGTTGTCCTCAGGTAATATCAATGGAAGAGTAACATCTAGAAGAGGAGTTGATAGTTTCATTCTCTTTATGGAACAGAGCATCACTTGGTTATTATCATATGTTTGGTCCAGACCCAAGCTTCAGGAAGGCATTGTTACACTGAAGAAAGCTTTAAACAAAGTGATTAGGTTGGTAAGAGACTTCCTGGCACATCATGTAAGAAATGACTGTAACCTTGACGATCCTTGGCGAGGGGCTTTGGAGGTGAAGATGATGAATGTGAGTCTGATCTTCAAGGGCTTGAAAAAAGGTAGTAAAAGCAGAAATGAGCCTTTATAACTCTTAAGAAGCAGCCTAATGTTAATAAGTAGAAATAATGAAAGTTCAGATCCCCAGGTAAACTGGTCTGTCTCAGGACTGAGGGGCCGCCCTACACTAGAGCTGCCTAACTTTTTAGTAAATGTATTAATGAAAGTTTACACTTTTCATCTCAGGTTTTGAAATACTTGAAGGATTGAACACAGATGCATAATCAACATTTACTCCTAATACTTGTGTATTAATATTCAGCAAATAATTTTTAGAACTAAACTGTAGCCTGTAGCTTTGGTGTGTTGTTTTTGAAGAACTGGAAACATCTATTTCCTTCTTCCCTCCTTCCCTCTCTCTTTCCTGTTTTGTTTTTTGGGAGGCAGGTCTCACTGTGTAGTACATTCTAACCTTGAACTTATGGTGGTCTTCTTGCCTCAGCCTCCTGAGTGCTGGCATTACAGGTGTATGCCACCATGCCTGGCTGGAAACATCTATTTTCAAATGATGATTTTATCTTGAACCAAGGATTTTGAAGTTTTTAGTTTCGTAGCTTATTTTCAAAGTTCAGAAATGCCTAACAAGTTGTTAATAGTATATTTCCTTCATGTGAGGTCCTGGTTGGTAAAATTTGTTAAAACACAAACTCCTGGGAAGCTTCTAGGAATTTTTTTTCTCCAGAACCTAGCGTATTTCTCTGTTTACTAACTTCCACACAGGGCTACGGAACTCACCTGATGAATCATTTGAAAGAGTATCACATAAAACATGACATCCTGAACTTCCTCACATATGCAGATGAATATGCAATTGGATACTTCAAGAAACAGGTCAGTTTCCCCCTGGACAGTATGTTCATGTTATTCATTTTATTAAAACACATTTCAGGTTGCTTCCATCAAAATACAGTTTTTTCTTCAGCAGTTCCTACTGTGAGGGGCACGCATCTATTTTGCAAGGCATATGCCAGAAGTAAGCTTCCAACTGAATTAGAGAGTGTAACTTGAGTACTAGGTAACTATTTGTTGAGTGAATGAATGCTTGTAATCTGTAATTAAAATATAGTAAGTGTCTTCACCTTCTAGAATGCGGTATCCCTGATGGAGAATTGCCCAGTCCTGGGTGTGTAGAGTTGTCTGTGAATCAGGGAAATGGGTCTGGCCTCTGGCGGGCCTCACTCATAGCAACAGAGAGGTGTGCCCAAGCTGACAAAGCAGCACAGACCAGCTTGTTTCTCCAGTGCATGGTGGACTGCAAACTTTGTTGCCTTTTTAGTATTTGTCAGAAGTTTTTACCTTCTGAGAGATAAAGATTATTCTTCGGCTGCATAGAATTTTTCATAGCAGTTTATAATTGGTAAAGATTTTCTATGAACTTTATTCTAGCGCTGGGAATCACATCCTGGTCTAAGTGCTCTACCACTGAGCTACATGCCAGCCTTCCGTTAAGTTTCCTGACTACAGAAGTCTTGGCATTACAGAAATTTTTGAAGGTATGGGAGTGCATGCCTGTAATCTCAGCACTCAGTAGGTGGAGGCAAGAGGATTATGAAGTTTGAGGTCAGCTTGGGCTATTTAGAGAGTTAGTTCAGGCCAGCCTGAACTATAGAGCTAGTGTGTCTCAAAAAACCAACCAACCAACCAACCGAACAAACAGACCCCCCCAAAACAAACAAAAACCCAACAATACCAAACAAAAAAAGAAAAGAAAATTTTGTAAAATGAGTTAAAACACAAAGAAGGGAAAAAATTGCTTATAATTCTACAACCCAGAGAAATTTGCTTTGTTTTTACACTTCTATTTTTTTTCTGTGTACATGTAAATGTTAAAATTGGCTCAAATACTATGTAGGTAGTTTTAGTTACTTACTTCATGTAATTTGACTATTTTTCATTTAATTTTTTGTGGTTCGCTGTGATTTTCTTGTACAAACAGAAAGCTTAATACCCCATTTTGGGATACTTAGGTGTTGTTTATAGTAATATAGAAGTGTCTCTGTGCTTTCATGCATGTTTGTGTGTTACCTTCATTGGTGTTAATTTGTGTAGAGTAAATTTCTAGTAGTTATTCTCAGAAAATTTTAGGGTTTCTGTTATGTATTTCAAATACAGAAACCTTTTTTTTGGACAAGGTTTCACTGGGTGGTTCAGGCTGCTCCTGAACTCACTGTGTAACCTAGGCTGGTGCTGAACTTGCAGTTATCCTCCTGCCTCAGCCTCTGGAGTGCTGGTATTATAGGTGTGCCCCACCATGTATGACTCCAGAAACAATTTCTGTTTTCACCAGCAAAGTGTAAGGGGGCTCAGGAAAGTAGTTGATAGCTGAAAAAAAAAAATTATTTTTTCCCAGGTAACACATTATATATTTTTGAATTTATTGCTTATTTCACGATTTCACTTATTTTCCTATGTTTATTGGCCTTTTGTATTTATCTACCTTTTTGCATTGCCAATTTGTTGTACTTTGCTCTTTTCCTGTTGAAAAATACAGTTTTTGAGAACTATTTAGGTATAATGACTAACTTCAGAAGTTTAAAGATTTATTGCATAAAATCTATTAACTGCTCTCTAATATATATTCTTGTATGGCTAAAAAGCTTTTCCTCTGATAATTAATTATATTTATTTTGGCACATATATTTCACCACAAATAGAAGAAAATGATGATGAAACTCATGTAAGAAATCCATACCTTGGATTGAGCCAAGGGCCTCTCCACTGTCCACCACTGCGCTGCATCCCCAGCCCTATTTGTTTGGAGACGATGTCTTGCTAGGTTTCTTGCTCAAACTTGTCATCCTGTCACCTCAGCTTTCTGAGCAGCTGAGATTGCAGGTGTGCGCACCATGCCTGGCACATGTTGGGTTTTTTAGATTGCAGCTGTGGTGCAAAGCGTGACATTCCTTTTTGGGGAAAGGGAACCTACTGGGGTTCAAACCTAGGGCCTTACAAGCACTCTACCTCACCCTGAAGCCCCAAACCCCACCGTCAGCCTTTACCCACAATTCCTGTGTGATTTCTCTCTGGTCCTCTCAGGATGATGGCAGTAATTACTTGGAAGATAACTTTTGCTGAGAGGTGAGGCAAGAAACCACTGGCCATAATTCTAAAATCTAAGTAATTTTCTGCAAAAATAATCACTTTAAGGAAATTTGTTTAAATTATAAATTGATGGTTTGTAGTTTTGAATATATATCCTGTAGCACTCTTAAAGTATATAAATCAGTAACATTGTTCTAAATTTTTTAAAAAAGCAGTATATTGTATTGCAAAGCATTGAATGTCACTGTAACAGTGACACATTGGGGTGGTCTAGAAGCATTTGTAAAAATGTTTCTGGTCTGAAAAAAAGAGATTTCATTTCTTCAATACCAAGGTTCTAATTGCTGGTGTTTATTTGTTGGTGCGGTATTAGGGATTATGCCCAGGGCCTTTGCACTGAGGTACATCCCCTAGGGATTATGCCCAAGGCCTTTGCATTGAGGTACATCCCCAGTGTTTCTATTCTTTATTTTGAGCGAGAGCTCAGCTAAGTTGAACTTCCCACCCTCTTGCCTCAGCCTCCCAGCATGAGAATTACAGGTATGTGCTACCATGCCTGGCTCCTAATTGCTGCATTGTTAAAGTTTTCTTTTAAAATTTAGATCAATGTTATTGATTTACTAAGAATTCTAGACCTCCCCCCCGGGGGGGGGGGAATGAAATTTATCAGTCTGTCGTGGTTACTTTTCTTTTGTTGTTGAGACAAAATACTTGACGCCCCAAATGAAGGAAGGAAAGGTTTATTTATTTAGCTCACTGTTTGTGGAGGTTTCAGTCCATACTCAGCTGGCTCCAGGACAGGGTGGCAGGGCACTGGGGCAGCACTTTAAGGCAGCAGCCAGAGGAAAAAGGGCCAGAGCAAAAGGGAAGAAAACAAGCCTCTTCTGGCTTGTACTGTCCACTGGCTGCTCCTCTTCAGGGCAGATGCAGCACCCACAAAATCTTCTTGCCCTCCTTTGTGCAGGATGAGGATATTTATAAAGTAAGAACTCTGGCTGAGTCTCTCGGTTAAATTTCTAAACTTCTCAAGTTGACATGTATCAACCATAACAATCATTTATTTTATAATTCGGTGCAAAATTAACCCTAATTTTTACTTAACACCCATTTCCATTTCAAATTCCTATGTGTATTTTATGAGAGTTTTTTAAATGTTAACTGGCCTCCTATTTGTATGGTTTCATTTCTAGTGCTCTTGAACTTCATGGCTGATTTGCAAGCTAATGCCCAGCAAAACAGCGTGATAAGACCTTGAAAGGGACACACTTGGGTCCTCCTTTGGTGCATATTTGATGGCTGATATCCATCTAAACGAGTCGATTTGCTTTCTAGGGTTTCTCCAAAGAAATTAAAATACCTAAAACCAAATACGTTGGCTACATCAAGGACTATGAAGGAGCCACTTTAATGGGATGTGAGCTAAATCCACGGATTCCATACACAGAATTTTCTGTCATCATTAAAAAGCAGAAAGAGGTACGCAGATCACCTTGTGTTTACTCATGATCCCTGTTCCAGGCCAGCCTGTTGGGGTGGGAACGTCTCAAGAGTTCTGTGTGGAGGCCTGCTGGATACAAATCTGTCTCCTTTCTAGATCACACTTCCTAAGGGGGTCAGCGCCTGTTAAATTGGTGTAAAATTCAAAATATATAAAAGACAATGACTTATTTTTACTTTATCTTTCAAAACCTTAACTTTTCTGGTCTCAATCATCCCTCTGTATGATTTGGGTATGTATCATTGTTGCCCCCAATTGATGTGTTTTGAAATTAAACCCCCCCCCTTCTTGAAATAAAATGAATCTGGGAAAACAAAGTCATCCCTCTCAATCTTTTTTTTGTACTGGAGATCAAACTCCTGACCTCAGCCTTGCCAGGCAGGCGCTTATGCCTTGGAGCTAACTCTCTGGCCTCCCTCTCAATCTTATCTCTCTACTTTCATCCCAGACTAATTCTCCACAGGCCATTCCTGGTGCTTAAACCCCCTTGGTGTCTGCGTTCGCCCTCTGCCTCCTTGGTCCAGTGCGCCTGTAAATCAGACCACCTCAGCCTCTGTAGTTCCTTCCTTTCAGCTTCTCCTGCACGGGTTTGACCTGTCAGTTTGAGTTTTTAATTTGTAGGCATCTATCTTCACATGTATTGATCTCTCCTTTTGCATTGCAAGTTCTGAAGACTTATCCCTCTAAGCATTAGTGGTTTGTTATCTCATATTAAAGTGGCATCTTATGCATATAAACTAAATGAGAGCCAGTAAGTGGAAAGTTGGATAAATTGGAGTACTTTCAGTAGTAATTTTAAATTTCTCTAAGGAAGAAAACCAGTAAAAACAACATGAAAGGCACATAGCCATGGAGTTCGCGGAGGCTGTTTACTAAGTGAGTGGACGTTCCAAGCCCAGATGCACCTCCTGCTCCCTGTGGCTCCCTGGAGTTTGCAGCTGTGTCCTCTCTCATCAGTCCCACTGTACTCCTGCTATTCACGACAGAGCACTTTCCCCTCACAAGTAACTAAAGAGAGGCATCTGTCCTAAACCCGTCTTTGTTTTCTGGTTTCCATCCTTAATCCCAGCTCTTAGCTACTTGTCAGGCTTTACCCACGCGACAGCCATAAAGCTTTTTACACGGTCTGGTGCATCATAGTGACTTCCTAAGCATTTTTCTTTTATTTAAGCTTCCTTCAAATGGTTCTTATGTTTCTGAAGGAGTGGGGAAAATGCATTCTTTTTTACATTAGAAAACAAAAGCAGCTTTTTTTGTTTCTTGGTCAGAGATGTCAGCCTAAGAGAGCATTCTTAACTTGGCAAGAGTTAATAAAGCACAGCAAGCCCCTCTCTCCTGTCTCCCGCCGACTGAGGAGCTGGCTCCCTCATTGTTCTCTCTGGGGCCTAATGCACAGCTTTGGGCTCTCAGGCGCATTGTTCCGCCTTGGGGGCTGCTGGCCAGCTAACGCCATCACTGTGCTGTCAGCTGCTCTTCCGTCAATCCGCTGCCCACCGGCAACACTTGATCCCCAGCGTTGTCTGAGAGCGGGATTCCCTTGGCAGAGGCTGTGCATTTTACAGGAGCTTTTAGGCCTCCCTAGCCACAGGGGAAGCCCGCAGCCTGAGCTATTTTAGATGACTTAGAAAGCAGCCAGCTCTTCCCAAGAGGAGCTCCCTCCCCCTTTCCTCTGGGCTCCCCCACCCCTCCCCCTTCTGCCTATGCCTTCTTCTCACACATACGGTTCAATGGAGGTTTGAGGTCTGGAGCTGTGAGCCTGGTTCTAGCACTGAAAAGAGACCTGCATGCCAGGGGTGGTAGGGCAGTGCTCTTAGGGTCTGGGACAGGGTGGCTGCAAGTTTAAGCATGGTAGGTAAAACGTGTAAGGGCTGGGGATATGGCTCAGTGTGGAAGCACTGGGTTCAATACTGGAAAGATAGATAGAAAGAAAGAAACAAAGAAAGAAAGGAAGGAAGGAAGGAAGGAAGGGGGAGGGGAGGGAGAAAGGGAAAAAGAAAAGAAAACAAAAAATTGGAGGTTACCAGAATAATATATTTGGATGCATATGCAGATTGAGTTTCCCTTATCCAAAATGCCTGTGTTCTGTGGTGTTTCAGATTGTGGAACATTTGCATTGACTTTATTCATGTAGCATCCTCAATCTGAAATACTGTAAAATCTAAAACTTGTAACTAAAAAAGCCCCTTGAGTAAAAGTAAGGAACTTGTAACTAAAAAAGCCCCTTGAGTAAAGTAAGGAGTGAAAATGGAGAAAGAAATTAGATTGTCTGTTGGGGATTTTCCTAGTTCCCTGCAAGCTGCAGGAGCCAGGTAATTTGAAGTAGTCAGTAATGGAGGCAGAGAGAGGAACCTGGAAGTGCTGGCAGGTGGATCAGAGTAGAGGGCTGAGTGCTGACTCACCAGGACAGGTGGTACCTCAGGGAGCTCGCTCAGATGAGACGGCTTTGTGAGAGACTGGGAAGTTTGGGACTGGACAGTCTTGTGACAGAATCGGCATGAGCGAAGACTCAGGCCAGTTAAAGGAGGTTGATGGGCACGTGAGTAGCTGAGATCACTGGGCATGTGGGTGAGAAAAGGAAGTATTTGAAAAAGTGATCTGGTTATAAGCAGACGTGTGTGTGTGTGTGTGTGTGTGTGTGTGTGTGTGTGTGTGTGTGTGTGTGT
>PVLA01004009.1:100936-162924 GCA_004027455.1 Hydrochoerus hydrochaeris | reverse complement strand
GTTTTTTATTTGTTTGGTGTTTTTCTTCGTGTGTGTGAGGAGCCATACTAAAACCTGGGAGACACAGAAGAGATGGGAACCTTCCACCCTTCCAGATCTTTGGGGAGGCAGCAGTGGGTAACAGAACTAAATACACATTAGAGGAGAGGAAGGGGAGCATATACTTCCACTTGGAAGGTCCTGATTTTGAGGTTGTTGAGTGAAGACATTTTTTAGGGAGGTGACGCACAAATGCTGGAACACAAAATGATCCTTAAAGGGGCACAGGATGCTTAGGAAGCTTCCCATTTGCGTCAGCTCGTTTTTCAGGAGCCCACAGTTTTTTCAAGGTGCTGCACAAAGCGTGTGAAAGCCACAGGTGAATCATTACATTTGAGAGTCTTTTGGTAAAGAATAGAAGCTTAAAAAAAATTGTTTTTTTTTCTGTATTGGAGTTTGAAACCAGAGCCTTCGTAGCTACAACCTCAGCCCTGCTGCCCCTTCTTTTGAAAGGGGGTAAGCTGTCCACACTAGCTCAGATGTGCTCTTCCTGCCTTGGCCTTTCAGAGTGCTAGGACTTTAGACGTGTGTGGCCCTAAGCTAGAAAACTTTTCAAAGTGAAGTACAGTCCTCAGTATATTTTCTGAAGGTGTCCATTTAAAAAATGCCATTGAGTTTGTGTTCTAAAAGGACTTGTATTTATAAACAAAGGGAAAATATCCATTCAGATCAGTCTGTCCAGCATTTGATGTATGACTGCTCAAAATTGGAATGTGCCATAAACATAAGACACTCCAATTATTGAAAACTTTGTTATGAGTAAAAGGATATAAAATATTTCCTATTTTACCCCTATTAATTACATGTTACAATATTTTGGATAGATAGTGGGTTAAATAATTACACTATTAAGCTGGGCATGGTGATACATGCTTGTGATCCCAGCATTTGACAGGGACTACATACTGAGTTCAAGGCCAGTCCAGAAAACAGTGAGATAATGTCTCAAAAAACCAAAACCACCTGGGAGTGGTGGCACATGCCTGTAATCTCTGCACCTGGGAGGCTGAGGCAGGAGGATTGCCTCAAGTTCTCAAACTAGCCTGGACTACATAGTGAGTTCAGGAGCGGCCTGGACAATACTGTGAGACCCTGTGTCAAAAAACAAAATGAAACAAGCCAAAGCAAGTATGTGTACACACATACAAAAACTTAAAATCAATTTCACCTGTTCATTTTTTAGCTGATCAAAATGTGACAAGATTTTCAGTTTCAGAAATGGCTTATATTGTATTTCTAATTAGACAGTAATCATCTAGATTTACCAGGAATATACATTTACTAGTTTCATTAATTTTATGAAATTTTTTTAACTGTCAGGATTACATATTCATATTGCGTTAATTGCCAGCCATATGCTTGAAATTAAGCAGCTAAGAACTAGAAGTTTTGTTTTCTTTTGTGAATTCAGTTAATTATTTCTACTTTTTTTTTCCTTTCCAAAATTTAGTTATGATACAGTTAATTTTAGGATGCTGATTTTTTGAGGGTTTTGTTTTTAAAGAAAACCTGTGATACCTTAGAATTACCTCCTACATTAGGAATTATTTTACAAAATAAACATCTCTTAGCATTCTTTTGGTGACTCGTGGCAAGGTTGTGTTGTTTAAACACTTTACAGTTGCTTTTTGATGTAAGCAGCATAGGTTGGAGATAAACCTTGGGAAGCTTGTATTGTAGGGAGGTTGTAACTATTCTAGGGTTTTGAAACTTTCTGTGCATTACTCCATCTGTCCTTCTAGTCTGAAAGGAACAGTTATGGGGTTCAAAAAAGTTCTGCTCAGGTAGTGAAAATGCTCAGGGCTGTTTTCTGATTAATTCTGGCAGAGGTTCCTCAGAGAACCAGGCCAAGAGAAGGGTTCTTATCCTAAATGTGAGAAGTGGGCATTAGAGACATTGTGCTCTTCCTGTGTTTTCTTTTCTGACAGGTCATTTGAAGATGGTTGTGTACCTGTCACTCAGCGGGGCTCTACAGGAATATTTTTGTTTCTTACCTGTTAAATAGCATTCACTTTTCTTCCCATTTTCTTTATGAAAAAAAAAAAGACATTTTGTTGGCAAAATAATTCTTTAAGCTGACTTTGAACTGTCTCATCACAAGACTTCTTTCATTAAACAAATTTTTTCCTCTACTTTACAGATAATTAAAAAGCTGATCGAAAGAAAACAGGCCCAGATTCGAAAAGTCTATCCTGGACTTTCTTGTTTTAAAGATGGAGTTCGACAGATTCCTATAGAAAGCATTCCTGGAATTAGTATGTATAGACTTTTATAAAAAGCAAACTCTTTCGGTAGTGCCATGAGTCGTGTTTGAAACAGTTTCCACAGAGCAGTGATTTGAAGAGACGTAGCCCTTCCTGTTAACATTTATGTTGTTTCTGTTCTTTAAGGAGTCAGCGAATGTTTTCCTTTTACTACCTTTTTTCCTCCTCCCACTTCAAACAAACCAGAGGGTGTCCTCTCTATTTTAAGCAGTTAACATCCTCCATTTGTTAGGAGCATGGCATTTGTAACAATGCTCGGTGCTACCCATGTGTAGCAGTGAAACAGGGAAATTCAGTGTTTACACATGGGAAAACTGAGTCTCAGCATGGCTGTGTCCTTTAACCCTAAATAGCACCTGGTCAGCAGTGAGGCAGTCCAGCAGGTGTCCTTCAGACGTATGTAGTGTGTCCCATATATCACCGTCATCATTGGAACTACAGAGATCTATCACTGACTTAGTTTCTTCAAACTTTAGTTAAAATTATTTGCCGTGTGATGGAAGCCATACCATTTGCTTGTAGTTCCTCATTTTGCTCTAGTTTCCCTAAGACTTCTTGTCCGTGTGTTAGAGAAGAGCTGTATTGGGTTAAGCCAATTAGATATTTTACATATCAAAAGCTTTTGGCAATTTTATTTGGTTCAAATCTACATTGTTAATAGACTATTGAAGATTTAATAAGCAAAACAAAATGAAGCAAACTGAAATTCTCCAGAAAAAAATAAAATGTTATTTTTACAAGATAAATTATTATATCTATCTGTTCCAGAGGAGGTCTTATTTTTATTGTTAAAGTCAGAAATTCTGCTTCCTTGTGTTGTCGCTAGTAGTGATTAGTAGGACCATAACTGGCTACCATATCATTTATTACCTATTTGTGTCAGGTATCCTTTTCTTTTTTAAAAATAGATATCAGCTAATCTCAAAAGGGGTAATATCACCTAATTTTTAGAGTCTTTTATAGTGTGAGAGGCAAAGGTTGTGTAACTCATTGAATAAGTTTTTAAAGAGAGAGCAGGAAGTCAAATCTAGATTTATCAGCTCTCTACAGTAAACCGTCTTGAATTACAAGCAATGACCTGGCCCAATAACAGAGATTGAAGAGCGTTTGCTCTAACTTATAATAATGGCTTGAGTCTTTCATGTAAAAAATAATTTGACTTACTGCTTAAACATGTAATACTGGATTATTTTTCTCTGAAAGACTGGAATTCATGTTTTAAAAAACACTACATAGGGCAGTTTTGTAAGTCTGGGGAATTTGTTTTGTGACCTATATAAAGAAGTAAATAAATGCCATTAGTTTCAGTCTGTTTCCAAAAATAGACTTTTATTGAGGCATGGCTATAATTTATTACTCTTTTGGTAAGTATTAAGTATGTTATTCTCTTGACCAAAAGCAGTTCTCATTTAGTGTTTAATTTTGTTGACATATAGGAGAGACAGGCTGGAAACCGAGTGGAAAAGACAAAAGGTAAGTAGATGGGCAAGAGGATGTTAATGGAAGTGAACTTTTCCCTTACCAGCAATTTAGAGAAAAAGGGCAGACCAATTATAATCAGTAATACAGCAGTTGGTGGGTTTCAATTTTCATAAAATGTTCTGGAATGGTTCCAATTTTAGGTTTTTGTAAAATGAATAATAATCAGCTGGCGAGGGAGTAGTAAAAACTAATCCTTGCTGCTTGTTGTTTATTCTTTTCCTTTCAAGTAAAGAGCCCAGAGATCCTGACCAGCTTTACAGCACACTAAAGAGCATCCTCCAGCAGGTGAAGGTGGGTGTTTTCTCTGTTCGCTTCATGCAAATGTTTTGAAATGATCCCCCACGTTAATTTCTATATTAGATACTTTACTTTTTTCTTTACCCAAGAGCCATCAAAGCGCTTGGCCCTTCATGGAACCCGTGAAGAGAACAGAAGCTCCGGGATATTATGAAGTTATAAGGTTCCCCATGGGTAATGCCATTAAAATTTTCTTTGTATACATTTAAAATTCTCTGGCTGGCAGCGTGGGGGCCAAATGGTTGTGGAAGTTGATTTGCACTGCTCTCTGGTGGGGTGGGAAGTGTATGATGGGTGCTGGGATGCCGTGTGTCTTTGGAGGGCAGTGAGGTCAGAGCAGTGACCAAGGAGCAGCGGAACGGACTCTGCTCCTTAGCGCCGCTCTGCAGAGGTCTTTACAGCGCGTATGCTGCACACACCCAGCTCGGCAGTCCAGGTCGGGGACTGACTGTTGACAGTAGTGGGCGTGGGAGTTGGTTGTTTGGACATAACCTTGTTTATAATCTACCTATGTTTTTGCAAATGGAAAAGTATCAGATTTTGTCCTTTTTATATGTTTGAGTATATCATAAATGGCTATTTCTTGTAAGAATTTTTCAAGATAACATGAAAGGTAGATTAATCTATGTGACTGCTTCGCTTTTCTTGATGTTTATGCTTTTGAAGGATACTATTCATGTCACTATGATTTTTATTATTGTGTGATATGTATGGTACAGGGGTTGAACCCAGGACCTTTGCATTAAACTACACTCCTGGGGCCCCTCTTCCCTTTTCTTGTGTTTTTGAGACACGGTCTCACTATGTGGTTCAGGCTGGCCTTGAACTCACTTTGTAGCCCAGGCCTTGAACTCACAGGGATCTTCCTGCCTCAGCCTCCTGAGTGCTGGGATTACAGCGTGTACTACCATGCACAGCCTGCACCATCATGCCCAGCCCCTGGCCCTTTTTATATTTTATTTGGAGATAAGGTCTTGCTAAGTCACGAAGTTGTGCAGGCTGGGCCTGAAGTTAATGCGAACTATTTTAGCTTTGTCCTCTCCAAAAACAAAAGAAGATGCCTTCAGAAATGCAGAATTGCAGAATTTGGTGCTGTGCCTGAGCTGCAGTGCTGAGGTGTTGAGTTGACAGCCCCAAATTAAATCATTTGGCAACATACAGATGACAAGAAGCTGAAATGAGAGTCTTCTGTTCCTGTTCTACTTGTAACCTGTTCCAGAATGTGGAAGGAAGGATGAAAGGGATCTCCTTGCTCCTAGGTGGTTGGAGTTATTTTCCAGTGTTTACTGTGGCATTAATTCTCCATATTGTATAGAGTTACAGTAATGATCTAAATAGCCTCTGTGCATTCTATATCTATGTGCTTTTCTTTCCCTCTACTTTCTACCTTGCTACTATACATTGTGCAAGAAAGGGAGGATGAACCGAATCCAAAATTCTGAAAGGGTGATTTGCAACTCAATTTCTGTTACGTGAAAAATAGTCTTCAATTCTTTGTGTCCATTTCCTGCCTTCAGAGAAGTGGGTTTTTAGATGTCCATCTTGTGAAACAGCTCAGCATCTTTTTTGGTATCGTTGAGCTATAACCCTAGGGAGACTTTCATAGGAAGTTGCTGAGCTTTTGGAGAATAACTCCTTTTTAGCCCCGTGGATATCCATACTCTATAAAGAGCTGCGTTGGTAGGTCTGGTGGATCCTGTCTGGTGTAAATTATTCATAGCGTGAGAAAGGTGTGAGAGTAGCTGAGTGCTCCTAGGAGAAGATTGACCCCATGGAGCAAGGCCATTGATGACTAAGTTAAAGTAGTAAAGGTGCCTATAGTGAACCAGTGATTGTTTTTCTTGGATGCTTTAGGATGCTGAGCAAGTTATATATTCCTGCCTATAAGGTGGCTGTGCATTTAAAGACAAGACTGATGACTCACCAATTTTACATTTTCCTATTAATGCTTTCGTGGGTATTTTTTAAAAATATTTCTTGTTTTCCCAGTTCTGAATACTTTTTTCTCAGATGGATGGTGTCCAGCCTGTTGCACATAGGGAGTTATACAGTGGACATTGTCTGAGAGTGGTCAGACCAACTGTGACTTCTTCCCTGGGGCATGGTGGGCAGGGTTTTCATGTTTTCCTAGGAGTTACGGGCTGGAAAGGGGCAGGGGGAATGAAAATAGAAGACTTCAGTGGTGTCTTTATTTAGTGCCACCAATAATTTAGTCCTGTTTTTAACCCTTGCCACGTAGTCTGTTGACAAAATTGAAGAAGGCAAGAAGAAAACTGCCACTTAGAGCTTTAGAATAGAAATTAAATACAGAAAGGAAGGATTTAGACCTGCTCACAGTTATCCATGAAGGTCTACTTGCCTCTGTTATTCTTGCTTTGTTTCTGCCCCCCACACCCCTAAAAAACCATTTACATCAACTTCTTTGTGTTGTTTTGTGCATTTCCCCCCCTCCTTTTAAAAAAATTTTTATTTTGGCTGCGTGTTTCTCTTAAAACATACACCACCGTGGCTTTCCTCACGATACCCTTCCCGGTGTCCCGCAGGATGTACTTTTATCTTGAGTTTTCCTCTTTACTCAGCCTAAACTTGCTCTGCAGAGCCAGTGTCTCCCTCCCTCTTCACTGTTTCAAAAAAAATCTGCCACAAAAGACATTATATTGAAATATATTCCACCATCCCCCAGCCCAGGATTGAACTCATGGCCTGTGCGCACAGCTACAGCCCCCAGTTCATGTTTTTATTTTGAGACAAATTCTAAGTTGTTCAGACTGGACTTGAACTGCTGACCCCTTGCCTCAGCCCCCAGGTAATGAGGATTGTGTGTGTATCACGCTGTGCCCTGGAGGCTTTTAGGTGGAAGGAAGGCAAACACTGAGTTTTAGAGATGTAATGACACATACTCTATTATAGAGTTAGGACTTAAAGATAAGCAGAACAAGATTTTTTCCAGATTTTCTTTGGTGTTTGTGGTGGATTTAGGATTTTATTTTCATACTTTTAAAATTATGGATTTAGAGTTTTGATGCAACTGAATTTTTTCCCATTGTACATAAATTTACTTATCTTATTGAACGATAATGCCAGTGTATTTAGTTGTAAATTTCTTTTCCTCTGGACAGTTTGACAGTTGAGGGGGAATTTTGGGTATTGGTATTTCTTTAGTTATCTTGATTTATTTTTTCCACACATAGTTGATATAATTATATGTTTGAAATGATAGATCCAGACTTAAGAGACAACTAGGCACTGACAACCAAATTTTAGTGCCTTGTAATTTGCACAGAATTCTTTAAATTGATCTTGAGAGCTGAGGAAACCCTATTTGCAGTCTTAAAAGCTTAGATGAGGTTCTGTTCTCAGTTTTAGAATACAACTGAAGTGTGTATACATATGGGGAAAATTTTTTTTTACATGTCTCACAGGCTTGCTTTAGAAAAAAATAGGTTGTTAGTTTCTCTACTTTATTCCCATATATAACACCAAAACAACTGTCAGTTTTAACAAACTCAATCTGATTGTTTCAGGTAGTTAAATCTTTTAACTCCAACATCCCACATGCTGTACTGGGTGTAGATAGGGCCTGGTCTGTGTCATCCTGAATGAATAGATAACATTAGTCAGTTTTTCATACTTACCTTTGCATGTGTACTTAGCTTGTGCTCAATAGAGGATTGGACCAGATGAATAGTAATGGTTTCTTTAATATTAAAATCGCTGTGATTTTACACTAAAAAAGCCCTCTCAAAAGAATGAACATAAGACTTAAGAACTGTTTTCCTTGATCAGAACTACTTAAAAGGTACTGGGATGACAAAAATGTATTCAAACCAACAATATAGATTTTCTTTGGTCTTGTTTTTGTCACTCAGTGTTTAAATGGAGTCAAAGATTGCTAATATATTTTTTTTTTTCCTGTGCAGATCTGAAAACCATGAGTGAACGCCTCAAGAATAGGTATTACGTGTCCAAGAAATTATTCATGGCTGATTTACAGCGCGTCTTTACCAACTGCAAAGAGTACAACCCCCCCGAGAGTGAATACTACAAATGTGCCAACATCCTGGAGAAGTTCTTCTTCAGTAAAATTAAGGAAGCTGGATTAATTGACAAGTGATATCTCTTCCCTCAGCTTTTCAGAAACTCAGCAAACAGTGTGCCTAAAGCAAGGTGGTTTAGTTTTTTAAAAAGAATTGGACCTAATGTTGAAGAGACTTGTAATAATTAGCACTTTTAAAAAATAAAAAACCTCCTTTTAGCTTTTCAGATATATATTTAAATTGAAGTCATAGAATATTTTTATTTTATGGGATAGATTTTATCTATTTACTACTATTACAAAATTTTCTATGGCATGTCCATTAGCCAGCTAGCCCACGATAGATGATCAGGGTTTCCTCAAAACCTGTATGTGAGGAAATTGCACGTAGTACCAAGATTTGGGGGAACCTAGAAAATTTTCAGACCATGAATGTTTCCATTTTTTTTCTAATGGAATGTGAGTTTTACTATATTCTGAAGGACTGTAAGGAAGGGATACAAGATGAAAAGCCTGTAAAAAGTGAAATATGTGATGTTTGAAGTCTCTTTGTAGACTTTTTATATGTATTTTTAAAACACTCATCTAGATGAGGTGCTTTGAGCAGTTCTGAAAAATGCAGTTCGACAAAAGCAACTGCTTTGATTCCTAAGGAAGAGATTCTAAATAATGCAAACTTTTTATAAATCTGAGGTTTTGATAATTTGTCTACCTACAAGCTTGTGAGTGCATAACCACTATTTCTACACAAATGTGTGATATTATATTTGATTTTGCTTATGCAGGCCATAAGTTCCAAAGGGTAATTTCCCAGGCCATAAAGGCATAAACTTGAAAACACTTGAAATTGAACAAGCTTTAATAGGAAATTATGTACAGTCTATGTATGTATCAACCCGGTGAGTCCATATTCTAATAAATGAGGATTTTTTTCTGTGATAGACACAACCCTATCGGTAATGCATATGTAAACCCTTGTTTCCTTTTGCATCTCCAACATGTTTCTTGCCCAAGATGAATTAAATCTCCACCAAGGTTTGCTGTCAGTATTTTAACACCTGCATTGCTGTATTCGATTCGGGTTTATATCTCACTGAAATCCATCCTACACCTTATTAATTATCCTGTTGTGGGATTCCACCTCAGTGCTGGGGATGATTTCCTGATGACACTACATAGAAAAGTGGGACATCAGTTACTGCAACTCTGGGAAAACTAATACACGACCACAGCGACTGTCTCGACACTAATTTTTATGATGCAAATTTATAAACTGATTTTTGTAAAAGATGAAGTTTTAAAAATGTGTTTAACTTATGTTTTGTATCGGCATAAATTAAAATGGGTCACTTGTCATTAAAAACAGTTGCCGCAGATAATCTGCATGAAGGAAGATGCCTGCTCGTGGCTGTTAAGTTGGAAGTGTTGCTTTTGGTCTATAAAAAATTTTCAGAATGCTCACACTGAAAAATGCCTCTTTTTAAGTACAAAAAACCACCCTGAGTGGTGTCTAGATTTCTAATGAAGAATGATGATACAGTTTCAATTAAGTATCTCAAACCGGTGTTAAACAGAGCTTTGTAGCAGATTTGCTGAAGCATCTGTCCAGCTTGGTATCCTGTGAAAGTTTGTTATTTTCTGGGTAGACATTCTTATAGAATATTGTCTTTAAAATCAGATTGTCTCTTCTATACGAAAGCATTTTTATGTTTTCTAATTTAAAAATTAATATTTTCTTATAGATATTGTGCAATAAAGCTGAAGTAGGATGTGTGGTTTTTGCAAATGCTTTAACAGCTGATAAAAATTTTACATTTGTAAAATTTAATATATTGTACTGGTACAAAATAGTTTTAAATTATATTTTAAAAAGCTCACTGTCTGGGGTGTGTTTTCTTCTGATAGCCTGAGGTTAACAGGATCTGTTATGACCATTGACAGTGTCCTTCACCCTTAGCTGTAAAACTTTGCTGAAAATGTTTGGATTGTTGACTTTGTGGGAAGTCTCATAAAAATCCGTACCTCGTTAGTGAGATTTTCCACAGGAGAGATAAATTTACTTGATCATTACATCTTGTACACTGTCATCCACCAAACAATAACAAAAATTCACCTACAGAAGAGTATTACTGGCTTAAAAATCAAAGACTTTTTAATGTTTTTTTTTTTTTTTCATCTTCTTAAATAGAAGAATTAAGCTAATTTTTAAATAGCTTCTATGTGAGGTGCTAATGTTATCCAAAATGCTATCTTTCTTGTTGGGCTTTGAGAGGACCCCACAGAGATTTCTCTTATGTACTAAAATCTGAACCCAGAGGGGACAAAAATAAGGCATATGATCACTAACATACCACCTTTATTACTAATAAAATGCACCCTGGAGAATATTGCTGCCTTATTTCTGTCCCAGCAGGAGCTTTGGACCTCTGCTGACTTTCCCCATGGGGAAGAGTTCTGCTGTTACCATCAGAGCAAATGGTGTTCAATGGTAAACAAGGGTGAGGGGACCACCACAAACACCACAAAACCCCCTGTAGTGTAATGTGTAACTATTTATGGCCTAGTTTTTTTTTTTTTTTTAAGAACATTGTAAAAAAAGGAAACAGTGACTTTCTTCTTGTTTCTGACATAAATTATCCAACACCCGGAAAGATTTAGCTCAGTTTGTGCAGGTTTCAGTCCATAACTGGCTGGCACCAAAGAAAGGTGGCACATGGCAGAGGGACAGCCATTCATGGCTTGTAAAATGCCAAAAGCAATGAGGAGAAAGTAGGAAAGAGACAGAGGGAGGGGAGGAGAAGTCTCTTTCAGTCTCCTATCTTGGATGCAGGCCACCTGCCCTTGGGAGGGTGTCACATTCACCCCCTTAATCCCAGCATTGGGCTATGAATCAGTCCTTTACTCTAGCTTCATCTATCCCCCCGAAAACCTCATGAGGCTTTGGGGAGACATCTAGACACAGACCATAACAATGGCAAAGGCAGACATTATCTTTGGGCTTATTAAAGCCAACATGGATAATTGATGCATCTGTGTATGTATGTGAAATTCAACAGATAAATCTCAAGTGTTAAAAAGTCAGATGCAAAAAACTGTGTATAGTATGGTTCATGTGAAATGTTAAAGCACAATACACAAGAATACAGAAACCAGTGGGTGTGGTGGTGCACCCCTGTAATCCCATTTCAGACAGGACGATCCCCAAAAGTTTGGAGCCAGCCTGGGTTACATAACTATATAGTAAATATACTATATAGTAAAATATGCTATAATGTATTTTATTTGGGTTGAAAATTAGTACATCCCGTCATCAAAATTGATTCCAAAGTTTTCTCCAACTATTTAAAAGCCATTCTTAGTGTGCAGATTATCCAAAAATAGTACACTACTTTGGGGTCCTTGGCTACAATTTGCCTTCTACTGACTTAGAGCAGCATTATCTGGTAAGATGTTTTCTTTTTATTTGTATGTAACTTGACATTTTATTTCCATCACAATACTTTAAAAACTTTTTTCCCTATTTAAACCACAGAAGTATCCATTCCTAAAGCTAAGGGTAGTGTCAATATCAATGAAGGCAGAATTAAGACAAAGACATGGCAACTACAGTACTGGAACAGCAAAAATAAAAGTTCTGCTAAAGTAATAAACATCACTGGTTCACCTTAGGTTGCTCCAGGTAATCTTCACATCTTATTTCTGAGGAACAGGACGCTTCAGAATCACCTACGGAGATCTTGGTTCTACAGTGAGGAAATTCTTAATAAAGCCAGAAGGGAAGACTGGAGATGTAGCTCCATGGCACAGTGATTCCCTAGAATGTATAAGGCCTATCCTCAGCACCAAAACACCAGAAATTTCCCCAAACAACAAAAGTCCAAAATCCTGCAGTCTCAGCTGTCATCCAGTATTGCATAAGGATTTAAAGTACCCAACAAGGCAGTGCAGGGGGGGAAAACAAACAAACAAACAAACAAACAAAAAAACATGTTGGCACCACCGAAACCACGACAAAACCATTTAAAATAGTCATGTCAGACTTCCTTTGCAAATAACCAAATTATTACAGTGTTCTTTCTTAGTATCTTTGTAGTGCTGGGGATCAAAACCAGAGCCTCCCACGTGCTATGCAAAGTTACCACTGAGCTACACCCCAGCTATTACAGGGATCTAATACCATTTGACCCTGGAAAAAATCCAAGAAGTCCAATTAGTTACAAATGTACAAAACAGATTCTACAGAGCACCTTTCACACAGCCAAAGGTGAAATTCAGGTTTCAAACACACACGCAAGTGTTACAGCAGATGCTGTGATTCTCTGGCCACCAAGTTTTCTGATGATGGAAATATTCTGTATTTGTAGTCCACAATATGGTAATCATTAGTCAAATACTCTGAGAAACTTTTTTTTTTTTTTGAGGCAGGGTTTCAATGGCCTTCAACTCACTTATGTAGCCCAAACTGGCCTCAAATTCATGGTGATCCTCCTGCGTGTTCCTGAGTCTGCTGAGTGCTGAGATTACAAGAGTACACCACCACACCCAGCAAAAAGGGACTTTGAATTGTATTTAGTTTTAGTTAAGGCAGCCACTATAGTTTCCATGAACTATAAAAATAGGTATACAAAATAGGTGTAAAGGAGTGATGGATAAAACTGGTAAGAAGAGACTGATTGGAAAATATTATGCACAGATTGATGACTTTAGGAATAAAAAAATTGGGGATAAAAAGCATTTTGAGTGTGACTGATAGGGAGTGCAGACAGACAACAGAGGTGTAGTCAAGAAAATTTGGCTGAGGCAGCAGGACTTTGAGGTCAGCCTGGGCTATAGGGAGTTCAAGACCCTCTTGGACGACATAGACCCTGTTTTAAACAAAAATATCCCTGTAACCCAACAACAAAAACCCTGGGTCAGATGAAAGTAGAACTTACTATTTTTTTTTTTAATTGTGTGTTGGGGAATAAGCCTAGGGTATTGTGTGGTATGTAAGTGCCCTATCACTGAGCTACATCCTCAGCCTGAGATTAGAAATTACTGTTCACAGACAAGGAGACTATATAATGAGAAGTTGGAAGATAAATGTTAGGTTGGATGCCAACAGTTCCTTGGCAGTGAGTATAGAGAAAGGTGGAGAGGAGAGAAAAATGTTAAAGGAGAACAGTGAAGGCTAGAAAGTCAACTGTATATTTAAAGAACAGAAGGAGAACACAAGCGCTATCTTACACAAATTTTATTCTTTAAAAATGAACCACCTACAGTGATCTAAAAGTTTAAAGAGGTGCATACAAGTATAGATGTCAAACACTATGAATTGAACTAATTTCTTCTCACTAGTTGATCAAAAACAGAAAAAAACCCTTTGTATTCACAGTTAACATTTGAGATTTTTGCCTCAGTCAGGAGCCCTGAGAGTCCATGAGATGGTAACGTACGGTTTTCCCAAGGTGCCAAGCTCAACACATACTCAGGGATAACTATTCCCTAAACTAGTTCATAATCCTCACCAACCATTTTCTCTTTTGATTCTGAAAACATTTCATCTGAGGAATCAAATACAACAGTAGTATAAGAGATCCATACATTTTTACTGAACATGGTTCCAAGAAAAATTCACAGAAATAAAATTTACACTAGGGATACAACTTCCACAAATGTGAAGGATTTATTTTACTCAAAAATTAAATAGGGAGTTTCAGAAGATCTTTGTCCTAGTTTTAAAAAACAGTATCCCCCACTAAAAGGAAACATAAAAGGTGGCCAGAAAATGATATAATTTCTAAAATGTTGGTGTAAGACATATTTTGAACAAAGTCAAAGGGTCTAGGCAGTATAAGAAAACTAAACAATTATAAAGTATGATTCTGAAGAAACATTCATATCCAGGTTCCTGGTCAGAGAATATGCGATGGCAATAATCCCACTCACTTGTGTACTATCTTACAGATTCTCTGTTGGAGCAACAGAAAAGGATATAGGATAAATTTAAGCAGCATCCAAAAAGAGATTAAACTATATTCACTTTATACTTTTTTTAGAACGTCTCACATTCTTTTTCTGCTTGAAAATAGGAGAATCCAAGAAACACAAATCTGTGAAAGGGTCTCCTCTTCTTAGTTTCCTGTAAAGGTATAAAGAGATTTTAGGCATAATTATAAACATCCCCCTATTATTCTGCAGTATAATTATTATAAAAATATGCCAATTTTAATGTTCTTGGTTTAGTTATCAAATTTTACAGTTCAAGTTAGATTCGTTCTTAAACCTCACTATTCCACATCTCTCTACAGATACTTACGAAGCTAGTGTTGGCTCCTTATAGTTCATGCTGCTTGTGCACCTGCGCTTGGGGAGACACATGGGTGTGCTTTCCTGATTCTTTTCTGGAGAAAGAGAAAGTTTCCTGATTTTTATGTCAGGAAACAGAACATTGGTGATATCCTTCAGGCTACAATGAGGTGACGGAAGTGATGGGCGAGTCTCAGGTGTTGCACCTAGAAAAACAATGTTTACTGAACATGGTTCCAAGAAAAATTCACAGAAATAAAATTGCACTCATATATCTTAAATGTACATAAAATCTGGCATAATACAGATTTTAAAAACCTACTTTTTTCTTTTTCAGGCCAGACAGTATTGAAATACTAATTATAGTAGATGCAAAGAGCAGATACAATAGGACATTTTATTTGATTTTTACTTTAATTTTCTTTTTGAGCAGTACCGGAGATTGAATCAGAGGTAGTGAATCCAGGGCCTTCACACTCAACCACATTCTTAGTCTCTGTTTTCCTTTTTAAAAAATTTTAGACAAAATCTTGCTGAGTTGACCAGGCTGTACCTGACCTGGAGATCTTCCTCCCAGTGTTGGGATTACCCGTCAGGAAATGTTATTAACATTCTCCTGTGGTAGCTTAGGAGTAATCAGTCAATTTAAAATAAGTGTGAAATTTCGTTTTAGCCACACATTGCTACTGAGAATCACAAAGTCCTCTCTATCTCTTGTAATACAATTAAGTGACTTCCTGTAGTCTTCTATTATTTATTTATTTTTGTCTTTTTGAGACAAGGTTTTACTGTGCAGTTTAGGGTGGCTCTGAACTCATTTGTGGCCCAGGATGGCTTTGAACTTGTAGCAATCCTTTCTCAGCCTCCCACTACCAGCCTGTGCTGGTATTATAGGCGTATGTCATCACGCCCGGATCCTATTGCTTTACAAAGCCATTTAAACTTTTTTCTGGTAAATAAATGAGAATTCTAAATCACACTCTCTGTGAAATCCAGGAAAAAATGTGTTCCTTCTAGTGAAGCTGATACGTTAAAGAGTCATCAGTGTTTTTCCTATATAAACATACAAGTTACTTTATTTTGGAGCTACATTTATACAGTACTGGGAGGTAGGTATCCAACACCTAGCAAGGATGCCACTGCTAAACTTTTTTTTTCTTTTTTTTTTTCTTTTTGAGACAGGGTCTACCTATGCAGTTCAGGCTGGTCTTGAACTCACTTTGTAGCCCAGGCTGGCCTTGAACTCGAAAGGATTCTCCTGCCTCAGCCTCCAGAGTGCTTGGATCATAGGCATGTACCACCACGCCTTTAAGCAGCTTTAAAAACTAAATTACATCCCAAGAAAAACTGTGAAGTGATTTTATATTAAGCATCCAGGCTTAGCTGGGTTTCAGTCTCTTTTTTTGTCTCCAGTAACATACTGTACAATAATACTCCAATTTGTAGTTTGAAAAATATGTATAAGCAATCTATTAAATTAGTTGCTGTAATGGTTCCAGAACGTTAATGTATTTATGAATCCACAGAGGAAACTTGTTAAAGAGATACAAATTCTCAGCCACGCATGGTGGTGTACGCCTGAGATCCCAGTACTTGAGACGCTGAGGCAGAAGTATAGCAGAGTTTGAGGTCAGCCAGGGTTACACATTGAGTTCATGGCCAGCCTGAGCCACACAGTAAGACTCTGACTCTAGGGAGATGCAAATTCTAATTCAACCATTGGGAGGTGGGCTGTGAGATGCAAATTCTAATTTGACCAACGGGAGGTGGCCTGTGAGTTTGCATTTTTACGTTTCCAGGTAATGCTGATGCTAATAGTCTGGGAACCAAACTATTTAAGAGTGCTTTTTTTCTTTTTAAAAATTATTATGGATATTTTGAAAAGTAGACAAAGATGGTAACCATAGCACAATGAATCCCATGTTACTCAGCTTCAGTGATTAACATTTTACCAATCTTGTTTGATTTACATTATCATTACAGCATAATGATTAACTTTTTTTGCAGTGCTGGGGACCAAACCTAGGGCCTCTACCCTTGAGCTATGACAGCCTACTTTTTAAGAAAGGTATTTGTAAGCTGCCACTGCTGAACTGGTTGACTAGGAAACATGATTCACTGTTTTTGAGCTTTGTTTTCCTGATAAACAACGAACATGATTATTCAGAATTGTTCTGAGGAACAATGAAATATTGAAATGGACAGTATTTTAAGAATTTTTTTGTTTTGTCTTGAGACCATGTGCTGCTATGCGGTTAAGGCTGGCCTTGGCCTGACTTTGTAGCCTGGGATGGACTCAGACTTGAAACAACCCTCCTGCCTCAGCCTTCCAACTGCTGTGATTACAGGAGTGCACCACCACGCTGGCTTTATGAATGACTTTTTAAGAGTTTTAAAAATGCTAGTTTTGATACCAATTAAATTCCCAGATGAGAATCTTTGTGGGCAGGTGCAAGGGTGTATTAACAATACTGTAATCACACCTATTCTTGATCAAATAAAAGCAAGATTTAATTGTCTTACAAAAGAATACTAAGTGGGCCAGTTAAGGAAAAAATTTCTTGTTCTCATTAGTGTACCTTCATTAACTAGACAACGGTTTTAAGCATGGTTCCTGTTAAATATAAGCAAGCCATTCAAATGCCAAGTCACTGGATTCAAGTTGGATTTCATTTTCAACATAATTTCACAAACATTCCCCCTATTCCATGCATTTAAGCCTCCCACCCTCAACCCAGGAGGTTTTATTTAGTGAAGATGAAAATATTATCTCCATGACAAGCAATATTAGTTGTTAAAGATTTAAATTTGCTTGAAGTAGGTCAGAGTGACATAATTCTGATTTCTACTCCCTGCCCCCCACTATTTAGTCAGATTGTAGCTGTCCTCAAAGAGACACAGATGCTAACTAAGTCTCTAACCTCGCCCAGAGAAACAGATGGTGAACTATAGTGTATAAGCACCAGGAGTCATCATTTACCATAAGTATTAAACATGCAGGTAAACAAGATCTTACTTACTGGTAGGAGTTTTAGTTGGTTTTGAATCCTCCATCTTTTGTGTATCTGTGAAGTTTATCGCTCTTTTAGACCGAGGCCTGGTGATGGGTCTATCTGATGTGCTTGTGAGATTCTGAGTGTACTTGCAGCAAGGCACATAGAGATCACCTGAATCATCTTCAGAAGTGCTAGATTCAGAGATGCTCACTTCAGACTTACTGTTGTTTTCTCCTCTATTAGAATCAGTGCTTGTTTTTTGTCGGAAAGGAGTAAGATGAACGCCCTCTTCCAAATTAAAATTATAAGCATCAGTAGAACTGACAGATTCATCCAATTTTTGAGAGCAAACAGTTTTTTGATTTTCATTTTTGTTCCCTTTATACTTTGCTGTAGACTTAGATTTTCTTCTGTTAGCTTTTCTTTTCTCTTTTTTTCTTAGTTGTACATCTTTGTGCTTGCTTTGTTTTTCAGATTTAGATTCTAAAATGACCTCTTTCATTTTGGTAAACTTTCCTGGTTGAATCAGCCTTGGTGATAAATTAATTTTGTCTCTGCTCCACTGACAGACACTTTTTTCTTCATTTTCTGGTATATGCATGTTTACTACTGGGTCCAGATATCCGATTCTTTCCAATTCAAAAGACTGCCCTTGCAAATGACTGGTTTCAAAATCACCCAAGGTATCAAACTGACTCAGAGTGTTAAGATGTTCCTTTATGTGGCGACGGAGTGATACTGTTCTAGGTAAGACATTAGCAGTAGGCTTAGCTTCACCTGAATCACATCCCACTGTGTCTTGAGTAGTAGAAAGTATTTGCTCTGGGAATTTTAAAGAATGAGAAACACAGTTTTACTTTTTGGAGTTTGAATTTTTTGTTTTGTAATTTTAATTTCAACAATCTTAAGATTCAAAGTTGCATAAAAGTCGTTCTATAATAAATCTGTTAGTAAATAAAAATCTAAAAGACTTGCCATCTATTTACCTGTCAACAACCAACCGATGGTTATATTTAACTTGTGTAAGAATTCTATAAAATTTCCAAAGATATTTGAACATAGGTTTTATGTGCTCCTGGTTCAAAGGTTTAAAGAAAAATGATTGTTTTGAGCAGAGTCCAAGGAACAGAACCTCAGATCCCAAGGTTGGACAGATACACAGAAAAAGGGGGAGCTAAGTTGTTCTTTGAAAAATTAGTAAAATTTGTATAACTGGAAGGGTTTTCAGGTAAGAAATATAATGTATTTACAGGAAAAGTGGGCTATTCACTTACATTTGCTTATGCCAGTACTGCCCCTTCTTCAAAGCAGGTTTTTGAAAACTCAGACAGATCTATTTAAAAGTAGCAAGAATGGCATGGCTCTGGAGTTCAGCTTTGAGCTTAAAACACTTTCTTACCATCCAGATTATTTCTTGCAGTGCTTTACTTTTGCGAGTCTATATAAAATGCAACCGACAGTACCTATATTTCCAGGTGGTTGTGAGAGTTTGTATATAAAATGCCTAACAGAGGCTAACACATAGTAGGGCTTAGTAAACTGTAGCCATAGTTATAGTCAAGATTTCTCATTACAGATTTGACATAATGGATGGATGGGATTTAAATCTGTATTATTTTCATTTATATTGCTATTATGTAAACTGATTTGCCTTGAAAACACCAGATTAACAGATTTACAAAGTTAAAAATCAAAGGAGAATTAGAGAAGTTTATGTTACTTGTAGCCAAAGTTCTTTGTCCTTAATATTTTCAGATTTTTACTTGAATTACCTTCTTGATGGAATGATTCTCCATGTGCTGGAAGGTCAGTTTCTTGAAAAGGAACTTGCCTTAGACAATGCCAATGAAAAACAGAAATTTACTTAGCAATTATGTTTAAAAAATATATATATGTAATCTATAAAATATATAAATATATATATATTTTCCTAAGTTTTAAATTTTCTTTCCTTTAGTATCATTTCATAATTCCATTCCAAATCAATACATCTGTTTTGTATAAAAGGACACAAGAAATACTTATGGTAACTACACAAAGGCTGACTTGTTATGACTGACATTCAACTCCTATTGGAAGAATATTAAGTCACACATAATTCAATTTCATTTAACTAGAGAAGTGGCCAACCCAAATTGAGTTTGTTTTTAAATGTGCAATTTGGTTGCTAAAGTCCTTACAGGTAGCTTGCTTTATCATTAGCAGAGCTGTAATTCGTTGGTAATATATGGTACCAACCACTGAACTCTTCTGATGTTCTTTTTTTTTGGTGGTAGCAGGGATTGAACTCACGACCTTGTGCTTGCCAGGCAGGTGCTTATGCCACTGAGCTAAATCCCTGGCCCTCTTCTGATGTTCTTAACCACTGTTGTTCTCTGGTTCATGACCCAAGAACTTTTCTTTATTTTTAAAACCTATTATTGGCAATTTCATCCTAGTTGGAGTTTTATTTTTTATTCTATGTACAGAATTTTCTACTCTAGATGTCAAAAATTAAATACAGGTTTAGGCTATAGATAGAATTATAGTAACTAATGATTACTTAAGAAATCTTATAAAAACTTGAATTCTGTGTCTTTCTGTCCACAACATTTTGTCAGGCCTTCAATTTAACAAATTAAAAGCTATTAATGACTAAAAGAACATTTATTTTTTGTTTCTTCAGTGAGATGGGAATAGATTTTTAAGGGATCCAGGGAATAGCCTATGGCAATAGTTCTCACCTGTGGGCAGCTACCCTTCCCGGGGATTTGGCAATATCTGAAATCATTTTGCTTCTCAGAACTGGGGAGGGGGATGTTACTGACAACAAATGGATGGAGGTAAAAATAATGCTACAAAATCCCACAATGGATGGACAAAGAGTCACTTGGCTCATAATGTCCATAGTACCAAGACTGAGAAGCCCCGAGCTAGAATGTCTTTGGTTTTATAGGTATATGTCTTAGACTCAATGAAATGTGTTAAGATCTGTGATTAAATCTAATTCATATGCAAACATAGAGTGTACTGGATCCAAAGAAGGTATGTGAAGTCTGACAAATAAGAAATTGCATCAGTGTGTGACAGGTGTGTTAAATACATTTTTTTTTCCTAAACCAGACAATTTTTAGAAAGGCAGTTGTAATAATTTGCCAATTTCTTGTAATAAAAATATGATATAGAGGAAAATATGACTGAAGGAAATAGTTTAAAAATTCTAATGAAGTTTATTATTCTTAGAAACTTATCTGTATATTTCAACATCATTTTTTCTCAAATATATTCTCAGTAGAGAGAGACCATCTGACTCCAAATATGTCAGTATGACATAAATTTTCTTTCATATACGGACCAGAGAATTAAATCGATCTTGGTATTAATAATCATAGTAATGAATTTAATACTAACGGTAAATCCTTTGCAAATAAATCCCTGGAGTTGTCGTCATTATTGGAGACCATTCCTGCAACACACACTTCCTGGTTCTGTTAATGCATTAAAATAGAAGAAAATACTTTCAACAGAAGTATTTATAACAAAGCATTCATTTATTCAATAATACACGCTTACTGATCATCTATCACAGTGTCATGCAGTTTTATGAACTGGAATTGTAACAACCACAAGATAAAATCCTATCCTTTTAAAACTTATACCCTAATGTAGGTAGAGAAAATTAAAAAGAAAAGAAAGCAGATCACATATACATTTGAGATAGCTGTGAGTGCTATGAAGGAAATACCAGAGTGGAATGATAAAGAATGAACAGGCTGGAAGGTTCTTTCTCTAGAGTGTATTTGACCTGAAGACTGCAAAATTATCCACCACTGAAAAAGTAGGAGGAAGAAGCAGCAGTAGAAACAGCATATAAAAATGCCACCAAACAGGCAAACTCTGTTCTATTTTCAGAAAGAAAATCTGATGTGGCTGGAGCATAGTCACTGGGACTAGCAGGAGATATATATTCAGAGATTGAATGTAGGACCTTGTGAATCAAAAGTGTGGAATTTAGTCTCAAGTGAGATGGGAAGACACAATACTAAGCAAGGAAGTAAAATGAGAAGATTTAAAAATATCAGTGTGGTCACTGTGTAACATGGGGTGAAAGCCAAGGGTGCTGGGCGTGGTGGTGCACACCTGTTTCCAGCACTCAGGAGGCTGAGGCAAGAAGACTGCTGCAAGTTCAAGGCTGGCCAGGCATACACAGTGAGTTCAAGACCAGCCTGAACTACACTGTTGAGACTGTCTCAAAAGAACAAAAATAAAAATGGAGTCAAGGAGTTAGGAAATCATCACAGAAATAAATACATGATATAGAGGTGAGGCCCCACTGAAAGGCTCTGAGCTAATGCATTGTGGACAAGGATTGAACACGGATTGAAGTGAAGACACTGAAGGAGAAGGAAGCTTCCTATGGCTGTGGCTTGAGCAGATGAGTATTCTCACTCGCCCCTTTACTGGAAGGTGGAAGAATACAATATGTTCGGGACAGGAAAAAACATTTGTGAATTATATACAGTACGAGATCTTTCCTAAACATTGATGTGAATCAAATAGTAGCTGTGTGTGTGTGTGTGTGTGTGTGAAAGTCTTGAGCTATGAATTCGAAAGTCACCAGCAGGCAGACATTATATAAAGCTAGGGGAGGAGATGAATCTAGTACTAATGGCCTTTAAAAGTAAAAAAGTAGCCAGCAGGGGACACTAACACTGGACAGTTGGGAGAGTTGAAGGAAAACTAGGGCAGGGTGGTGTCAAGAAAGCAAAGAGATCAAAGCTTACAGGTAAACAGTAGACTCTGTTGAATGTTACTGTGAGGGTGAGAAGCAGAAGTGACCACTGAATTTGGTAATGAGGAGGTTTCAGTTTTGCTGGTTGTGATACACAGTAATGACAGGATGGCAGGGACAGGAGGAGGATAAGAATGGATGTGTTATGTACATGTATGACTCCCTACAATGAATGTAATCATGTACTGCAAATGTGTAGTAACAAAAATGTTAAGTTATTGCTGGGTTTTTTTGAGACAGTGTCTTGCTATGTATTCCAGATTAGTCTTGAACTGACTGTGTAGTCCAGGCTGGCCTCACACTTGCAGTGATTCTCCTATCTTAGCCTCCTGAGTGCTGAGATTACAGATGTTCACTATGATATCCAGACTTAAAAAATAAAATAAAGAGAATGGTTTGAAAGCTGGATGTGGTGGCATATGCTTCTAATCCCAGCACTCTGGGAGGCTGAGGCAGGAGGATTGCAAACTAGATCCCAGCCCAGGCAACTTAGTGATACAGTGTCTGAAAAACCAAACCAAACCAAACCTATGAAAAAGAAGCTGGGGTATAGTTCGGTGCAAAGACCCTGAGTGTAAGCCCTGGTACTACCAGCACCAGAAAAAAAAGATTTGAAATGTGAATGGAAGCTGAGAAATGAAGAGAGTGACTGCATTTTGAGTGACTGCATTTTTCTGGAAAGGTTGTTATGAAGAAAAGCAGAGAAATGAAATAGACACTGTATGGGATAAGGAGAGGCTTCATTTATTTTCCTTTCCTTTGAATGCAGGAGATACTAAAGCATCTTTATATGATGGCTGGATGATGCAGTAGAGAGAGAGGCACAGGGAGAACAAATTTCTAGGGACAAAATTCTAAAGGAGGTGAGGAAAGGGGATCTGACTCACACATGGGAAGGGCTCATAGGTGCAGATACTTCTGCCATGTAACAAGAAGGGCTGTGGGGAAGCACAAGTATAGACTTAAGGATCAAAGACAAGAGTTCCTGTCTAACTCATAAGACCTTATGCTAACTGAACTCAAGTGACTTTTGAAATCTGACAAGCTTATTAATATATTGACTTTATAATAAATAGGCTAGAACTGCTCATCAGAAATAGAATAACTAGAAAATCTTTTTTTTTTTTTTGGAATTGAACCAGAGCCTGTTCACTGAGCAATATTCTCAGCTCTTTTTTATTTTTTTAAAAAATAAAGTCTTAAAAAAAAAAGTTTTGCTAAATTATTAAGCTCCTCAATCTGGGCTTGAAGTTGGACTCTGCCTGGCTTAGCCTTCCAGAGTGCTGGAATTACAGGCCTGAGTCACCATCCCCAGCTAGAAATACCACACTAAAATTGACTTAAACATTGAAACACAAGTGTGAAATGATTGAGAATGAGAAACATATATAATAAGCATATGACAAAAAATAAACTTTGATGTTTCAAATGCCGAGGCTGCATGTGCTCAGCAACTAATACATTTTCATAAATACTAAAAAAAAATTATAGATAAATGTTAAAAGGCTCACAATAATAGGATATTAGTCTCATGCTATTTTGTAATTTTTTTCAAGTGTTCACTTCATATTACTGTGTGATTTAGCAAAAGTTTGGAAAGGGAGGAAGAAGTCTGGTATGCCTTTGGAGGGCTTTTCCTATTGACTGAACAAGGAAATGAAAGAACCAAAAGATTATATTCTTTAAGAAAAAAACTTTAAAAATAAGTTACACAAAAGTGCACAAAGCATAGCCAATCTTCACAATGGCAATTGAACTATATATGTACATCCCACATGTATATATTCCATGTGTGCTTTTATAACATGTAGTTAAAATGAAGAATTATTTTTAGTTACAAAAAGGAAGAACATTTTCTTGCTGTCAACAGAGCAGTGACTTCAGTTCCTGTCTCATGTTGTCCTATCCCAGTCATTGTGTTCTGGCTTTTTTACCTGGCCTTCTGGCCTAAGTACCAGTATGCCAATCTTTACTGACACAGCAGTGCAAAAAGTTGACACTCACCACTGCTTCCCTCACTCTCTATTCCATCTAATTTCCCTGGCAGTGGCTTCTGAGAAAAGGGAAGAGAAACTGGCTTGTTGTTACTCTTCTCAGAACTAGCACAAACACAAAGAATGTCCCTTCGCAAACTTGTCCATATTTTGGGCTGGCAGGATCGTGTAAGCCCCTGCTTTAGACACAAACAGAATCAGATTGAAATGTGGTCAGCCAAATGTTTAGGATATTTCCTTTTCTGAGAGTTTATACAGATTTCCTTATTTAGCCAACTAGGTTAAAAATGATTCTTCAAAAGCATTTAATTACTCCTTAAGACCAAATGAAGGTATTTCTTATAAAATCTCATTGGATAAAGCAAAACTACCCAGAAAAGATAAATTTAAGATGGCACTGATTTAAAGTTTTGGACTAGTCTAGCTCAGTTAAAACTTTCAGACCATTACCTTAGTTGCCCTTCCTGACTCACGTAATTTAAGCATTCAAAGCAGGACTTGCAGTGCAAAAAGCTAAACAATTTTTTCTGTATGCTGCCTTGCTATCTGCTTTCAGACCCAAGTCAAAGCAGTTATAATCTTTGTTTACATATATGCTTGAAACTTTCTTAACTGGTCATACAAAATACCTGGGCTAGAGCCAGGAGAATATTTTAATCAAGTCAGTAATAGCAGAGTTTCCACAATTTAAGTTATAAATTGATCTAAGTTTTTTATTCATTGATTAGATTGCTTCTCTAAGAAATTCAGCCTTTGTAATAAAAATACCTGAGCAGTATCTTCTGTTTGTTGTGAAGTGAGTTTTTCTTTCAATGCATACAGCTGACATGCAAGGTAGTAACATTCTTTTCTTAGTTGTAAGATGATATCTTGGGCTTCTCTTACTTTGGATTTTTCATTTTCCAGAGCTAAAACTAACATTCTGTTGTTGTCTTGGTAATTTTTAAGCAGTGTACAAGTGTTGGCTAAAAGAGGATAACATAAATTTATCAGTTATTAAACATAAACTTAATAGGTGATATAAAAGGACAACATAAACAGCTCTTACTAATTACTTGGCTTGGTGCAGGTATAAAGGATCTGCGTTTGCCAATCTCTGCCAAGTTTTTATTCCTTTTCTCTTTCATTCGCTTCTTTATGTCTTCAAGACTATCTTGAAAGGACTTTTTCTGACACCTTTCTTTGGCCATCTTCTGCCTACAAATTTAAAACAACAGAAAATATTTTTCTCAGAGATAATATAAATTTAAAATAGAAAACACAAGTTGTTAATAAGGAATTGAGTGGTAACTTAACTGGAATTAACTCAAAGTAGGTAGCTAACTAACTTGGTGATACTTTTGATTCTGCAGCTTTAAAATTTCATTAATTTCTAGGCATTGTGATGTGTACCTGTAATTCCAACTACTCAGGAGGCTGAGGCAGGGCAATCATGAGGTTGAGGTCAGCCTGAGCAACATAGTGAAACCTCATCTCAAAAACAAAAAACAAAACAGATGTCAGAATCATTCATGTCTATCATACTGTGCCTCCTTTGAAAAATCCCAATCTATAAAATATCATTAATATTTTTGTCATGTAACTCTCCTCAGCCACTTCATCGGGAAGTACTGAAAATTGATTTCCAGCCCAAAGACTGCATAATATGTCACTTATTCTTTAACAGATACTCATTGAAGACATATTCTAGACCAGCAATAGTGAACCTTTGAGAGCTTTCAATGATAAATCAGCCTGCTGTAGAATGTGTGCCCTAAGTTTGCCATCACTGTCCAGACACTATCAGAAATACTTACTTTGGTGGTACTGAGAATTAAACCCAGGGTCTCATGATTGCTGGGCTACTCCTCTACCACTGAGGCCTATCCTCAGTCCTTTTAAATTTATTATTTTGCAATGGGATCTTGCTATGTTGTCCTGGCTGATCTGAACTTGTGGGCTCAAGGTATTCTCCAGTCTTAGCATCACAAATAGCTGGGACCACAGACATGTACCACTATACCAGCTTATTATTACATTTTAATGCCATTATTATTTATGCTTACAATGTTCACGGCCAACTTTCAGTGCATGGGATTATAACATTCATTCAGAGCCAATATACATAGTTGGGTTTTGTTTTTTAGCTTTTTAAAAATTATTAATTAGATTAGATCACTCAACCAATTGTCTCTCTTCCACACTTTTCACACAGTATTACTTAAGATTGGCACAAATATTCAAGAAAGCCTAGACAATTCTCAGAGCTTTAAACTACATAGCACTATGCACAACTTTAATAGGCTATGACAATTATTGAGGTGGAAAAACAGGAACCAGAACAGAGAAACATGTTAGTAACCTCAATTATTGCTAAATCTAAAGTTTGCTAACTCCCAACAATTTATGACTATAGTAAATGGAACATTAAATAAGCATGACATACAGTTAAAAGCAGGAAAACACACACCAGCAACATATGCTACTGAATGTTAAAATACACGTATTAAGTACTTTAAATCTTTCAGTGCTACAAATTAGATATGCTTCAGCATGATAGAAAGCTTGAACAACTGTTTTTTCTTATGTGGTACTGGCAGTTAAACTCAGGGGCCCTGCACTGAGTTATAGCCCCAGACCTGAAAAATTTTATTTTGAGATAGAATTGGTAAGTTGCTCAGGCTGGGCTCAAATTTGCAATATTCCTGCCACAGCTTCCCAGAGTGCTGGGATTATAGGCATGTAAGGTTAAATCCATGAACAATTTTCTAATAGTGTGTACTGTACTTTACAGATCTTAAAACTGTTTCCTATAATAATCTTTGTATACAACTTTCACTATAAAGAATATCTTCTCCCCTGAGTCAAGTGTTTTCTTAAATCTTATATTTTCCTGAGTATTTTCTACAGGGCTCTGGGACTTAGATATTGTAGATCAATTTGAATATTTTATTTCTATGAATGTACATATGTTAGGATGCTTCCAGTAGAAGTAGCTTAACTTTTTAAAAAAACACTAATATTATATGGGTTATATGAAACAATTTACTATGATGAGGTTTCTGAGGCAGGATGCACATTTCAAGCCCCAGACTAGCCTGGGTTAATAGCGAATTCAAGGCCAGCCTATATTAGATAGGAAGACCCTTACTCAAAAAAAAAAAAAAAAAAAGTCATGCAGATTAAGTAATTGATAAAGTTTAGAGCTTTAAAAAGCAAAGCCTTGTATAAACAAATTTTTTATGGAAAATGAGATAATATAGTAGCCATTGTTCATCTTCGGTTATTTAGTTCAGAATGCCTTGCAATACTTTCACTCTCTTGAGTGGTTTTATTCTATTTTGTTATGTTTGACATTATTGTGTGTAAAGCTAAGCTCAACTATTTCAAAGAAAGACACATTATTATAGCTACTGTTAATATCCAATTGTCTTGTTGTGAAGTGCTGTGTTGCTTACATTGTTCCGTTCTGATCTGCTTAGATCTCTTTTTTCACTTTAAAATAAAAAAAATTTAAAAAAAGCAAAGCCTTATCTAAAACAGATTTTATTATTGCATCTAAGTAAGCAAAAATTACAAAAAATTTTTTCTATATCAGAAGTCTTACTTCCTGTCCAGGCCAATGGTGACAACAAGGGGGTGTGGCAGAAGAAATGAAAATACAAACAAGTTAATGTGAGACGATGGTCTCAATGTGCATGATACACAAAAGAACCTGGAATTCTTTGCCCATATGCTGTGATCAGTTCTGCTGCACTAGTCCCTGTCGGTTTCTCCTGCATAACAAAGGGAGCTAAAGTCCTGGGCAAGAAAAACATGATAATGGTGGCACGCTGCACAAGGAAACAGCTGCCTCTGGTGTGTCCTTACGCAAAGATCGGCTTCTGACTACTGTAAGTGCTTTTTTTGCACATCACTTATTTTAAACAATTCAGCAGGGTAGGAGATTCAGGTTTCCATTTATTTAAAGGGAGAGGGAGAACGCAAGTAAGGTGGTTGAGAAGCAAGAGGAGCCAGGTCGTTCTGACTCCTCAGCGAGAGCTTGCGGCCACCGAATTTATTACATATACCCAGACCCTGAGAGTGGTTCAACCGGTAGCCTTGGTTCCGCCCCTGAAAATTTGCGGCCTTTCTCTCGGAGGGACAGGGGAAACGCAGAAGGGGGCTGACGGAAGGGGGATGGGTAAGCCTCTTTAGACGCGTCCAAAACAGTACCTTGGGCCAGTACTTCTGCAGCTGTCGCCCTCTTCCTCACATCCCAAGCCTCCGCAAATTAGTCCTGGCTCGCGAGAGCCGCGTGTCCCAGCGTTCCAGGCCTGTGGCGAAGTCTACGGTCGCCTGCTACTGCCACCGCCGCCGCCACATTCGAAATTCCCCGCCGCGCTCATCTATTGGCTGGCTGGACGTGATCACGTGATGTGACGTCGCATCCGCGCACAGCGCCGCAGCGTCCCGCCTACGAGCCGGGCGAGTGACGTAGCAACGGCTTACGACCCTTGGCCCGGGGTGGAGTCAGAGGCCTGGAAGGCGGGGGGGGGTACTTGCTCTGGGCGGTCAGATTTGAGGGCGAACTCTCTCCGAAAGTTCTAAGACGGGGCGCCAGGTCTTCCGGGCTCCCTCTTTCCCTAGTGTGTCACCCTCACTTCCCTGGGCTTCTGCTCCAGGGCTCCCTCTGGTGAGAAGCAGTCGGCCGGCCCGCGTGAGGCAGCTCTTAGGAGAACTAAAACCGAAAGAGGGAGCGAGTACTTTGTCAGAGAGGTACAAGTATTATTAAGGCATCTGCAGACCGTTGAACATTTCAGCTCCGTGTTCTCTTTGCTTTTTTGCCTTTCTCTTTCCCTCTGTCTCTTTATGCCCCGGGAAATGTCAGTGACGTTCTCACCAGGTAGTGTTGCTAACTGGAGATGCGGCTGGTTGGGATTCTAAAGAAAGAAGCGCTAAATAAGGGGCGGTCAGTCCGAAGCATTTATAAGGGGAATTTATACAGAGCTGCGGCTTGTCCGCAGGACAGGATATGAGAGAAAAGGGATATCCCAAGTATGGCTGCAGCGAGCGGGTCAGGGTATCGACTTTATATGAGAATTTAAGGAATTTTGGTTCAGGACCAGAGTAAGTTTTAGTGCTTCAGAGACTAACGGAATGTTCAAGCCTCCAACTTGGAAAATCTCTAGTTAACTCGGTCATAGAACAGTCAAGGTAATCTGATTTTAATCAGGACATGGAAAGAAAATGGGGAGGGGGGACCGGATGACCTCATAGTAAGGAATTTGAAGCCTAGGAGAGTTCAGTTACTTCCAAAGTTTTTTTTTTTTTTTGGGGGGGGTCTTTTTGAGATAGGGCCTCCCTATGCAGTTCAGGCTAGCCTTGAACTCACTTTGTAGCCCAGGCTGGTCTTGAACTCAATGATTCTCCTGCCTCAGCTTCCCGAGTAGTGGGATTATATAGGTGTACCACCACCATGCCTGGCTCAAAGGTTCGTTTCATCTGTGGTAATCAATAGTAATCAGATTTCTCTTGCTAAAACTGAGGGTCAGCTTCAGAATCCTGAATGAAGCCCTCAAGGCTGCAATTAATACCATTACTATAAGTAATTATTTAGAGTTGATACGTGAAGTCACATTTACTTGCCATATCTGCCCTAATTTCCCAATTTCTGTGGGAAATGTTATAATTGTATATGTGTGCAATAGCTGGAGTGGCTTATTTTTGTTGACTCCACTAACATGAATCCATGTTCTTTTTTTTTTTTTGGGAAGGAGGTACCGGAAATCGAACTCATCATCTTGCGGCTGCCACACAGGCACTTACACCGCTGAGCTAAATCCCCGGCCCGAATCCATCTTCTTTCAGCCTTAGAAATTATCCAGCAAATTTAGTTGTTCTGGGTTAATTTTTTTTTTTTTTTAACCAGGATGTTACAGTAAGGTAAAAGTTGAACGTGGAGTCTTCTCTTGATTAATGATACTTGGCACATATTAGGCAGTAAATTAATACTTATTGAAAGATTTGAAAGAGTGGAATAAATGGAGTTTATTTCCAGTGTGGTAATAAAGAAAGCAAAAAGATAAACATAGATATTCTTAAGCATAATTAAGCTTAATGAATTACTTTTTGAACTGTAGTATAAATGATAATCACTTAGGATGCAGATTCCTGAGATTGTTTTAGTATTTTATTTTATTTTATAGAGAATAAAACCAAATGAAATAAAACATAATAAAACCAATTAAAACAAAACAATGAAAGTGATACAGGACTTCAAAACATGATAATAGGAAATCAACAATGGCTACCATAATGTGTCCTGTTATCTTCAAAATAGATGCCCATACCATCAGATATAAAAAATCAAACAAAACAAAATAGAGTAAAACCAAACAAAATAAAATGGTGAAAACTATTCAGGACTTCAAAGCAAGATAATAGGAAATTAACAGTGGCTGTCATAATGCTTCTTGTTATCTTCCAAATAGCTTTCCAGGCCATCAGACATAGGCATGTAAAATTATCCAATCAGTGTAAGAACTAAGTTACTTTTTTACTTCAGTTGTTACCTTTTCAGAAATTTCAGGTGTGTGATCTCTAATTTTTACTATGTTTATGTCTCTTGAATTTGTTCTGTGTGGGTTGGAGGTCTGAGATTGTATTTTACTCCTTCATCTTGACATTTTCCTGTGTTTCTCCAAATCAGCCCATTGCTGCATCCCAGGTGCTTCCTACATTTGCTGCCAGTTCCTCGGTGCAGGGGATTGGACTGGGCACCTGAGTTCCTCCGATCCCGGGTTCCTGGAGTGGTGGAGAGGCACAAGGCAGTGTTTCACAGATGCACCTCTGATAGTGGTGGGTCCTTGGGGCATGGCTTCTCTGGCCAGCACTGGGCTCGCTGGATCTCTCCAGGGTGCTGGCACTTGATCTCAGGGTGTAGCTTCTTCCTATGAAATCCATTTGTTCACAGGTTTGGTTTAGCTATGATATTTATTTGTTGATTTTCTGTCTAGGTGATATGTCTCTCTGTGACAATGGGAGATTGAGGTCTCCTGTTACAACTGTGTTAGTGCTTAATTTTGTATAAGGTGCATATATGTTTATGATTGTTAAGGCATTTATGTTGTCTCCAGCTTTCTCATTGACCCCAATGAATCTTGTGTTATTATTCTTTGCTTGGTTTTATAGCTGTTGGATTGATTTCTCATGGTCTCTTGCTGTTTTTAAGATACCTTTCTTTTCATAGTCACTAGCTACAATTCTGTCTTCAAGATCTGAAATTCTGTCCTTTCCTTCGTTCAATCTGTTGCGTATACTTTCACTGGAGGTTTTTATCTCTTCAGTCTCTTTTTGTATATGTTGCATGGATTCCATTTCTCTCCATGTTGGCCACTTTTTGTCTTTGTGTTTTTCTAAGCTCATCTATTCTTTTATTTATGTCTTCTCTAATATCTTTGATTTTAAGTATCATTTCTTTTGGTACCTGAGAGATCATTTTCCCTCCAAAGCCTTTTCCATTTTTTTGTTTTGTTTTTTACTTCTGTTATCATTTCAGAAAGTCAGAAAGTTGACTTCTAACTTCATCCGTCTCATTGAGTTCCAGGCCTGTTTTGGAGCTGCACCCTGCCTGTGCATCTTGCCATTCTCCACCTTCTCTTTTTTCTTTTATTTTGTCTTCTATGTTGATTCTCATCAACCTCCCACGACATATAGCTCTACCACTAGCATTAAGGCCTCTCTCAAGGAGGAAAGGAGATATCCTTTCCTAAAGGAAGTCCTCCAGATGTAGTTAGTTCTTTATAGCTATCCCAAGAAACTACCTTCTTCTGGTGTTTACAGTTCTGTGATAATGTCCATGTTGCATCCTAGGGATGTGCTGGGTATGGAGCCAATCCACAGCCTCTGGATGTGGGGGCTAGGACTGGTGTTCTGTTGGTGGAGTTCTCCAGGGTGCAACATTGTCTCCTCACTGCTGCTACAGATGCTTCCACGTTATTGGCCTCACTGATTATTTCACCCTCCAAAGGTGTGTGTGCGTGTCTGTGCACTGAGCTATTGTCCTGGGTCTTGCAGTTCCCATCGGTCTTACACTCTTTGAGCTGGCCAGCTCACCGGAATTCAGTGGAGGAGGCCTGGATCGCAAACTCACTATCTTTCAGCTGGCCTTGCTGTCTGACTTATAATGGAGGTGCATAGAGCACAGACTCAGTGTCTTCCAGTTGGCCTGCCCTCCGGGATGTGGATTCCTGGGATCTTACCCCAGGAGATTCTGATTACATTTGTCAGCTGTAGGATCAGTTAGCTGATTTTTCAAATGGATAATCTGCTGGTTGTAGCTCACTGAGCACTGGAATTAAGGAATAGCAGTAGCTTACATTACATGAGCAACTGTGATTCCAAATTCTTTATATTGATTTTAATTTATCTCCAATTTTTTGAGTGCTTACTATTTGTTCTCTAAGAGTTTTCTATATATTTAATTTAAGTTTCACCACAATCATTTCTAATGTCTATTCACTACTATTGTTCATGTATCGAGAAATCAGATGTTAGGTAACTGATACTAGGTAACTTATGCTATAGTACTGGGGTAGACTAGAGAGAGTTTGCACACAGGGAATATGGCTCCAAAATTTATGCTGGTAACAACTAGTCTATGTTTTGCTATCTTTTTTTTTTTTTTTTTTTTGGTTATAGACAGTTTTACCCTAATTCAGAGATAATCCATGGTTTAATTGAATCAACAAAGTATAGTTAGGAACATATCTACTTGACAAATTTAGAAGAATCTAAGAAACAGTAACCCAATTAGTAAAAATTTCTTGTTTAATTTTTAGGTGTTAGATATGTATGGCATAATTCAAAATATTTCTTAAAAATCTTGCTCACAAATAATAGTGAATATTTGTAGTTGCCATGTTTTTCAAAATTTGATTGCATGTTGTATTTTATTAATTTTAATTTTATGATATATTCAAAATATAATGAGCACTCTCATTTTCCCCTGCATGTTTCTAAAATTCCATTAAAACTACTTATTATAGTTTGCTGCTTGTTCTTAACATTTATTGTTATGTATATATTTTACTGACTTGGCATTTACTTAAGGAGCTGAAATTCTGTTCAGACTTAACTTCTTTCTCTCCAGGTTTGGCTTTATTTTTTTGGTACTGGGAATTGAACTCAGGACCTTGCACTTGCCAGCAGGGACTTGTGTGCTGAGCTATATGCTTGGCTTTGTTTTTTTGTTTTTTAAAATCTAACAGAATTTGAGAAGGAAAAGGCAGTATTCTGGACCAAAGATAGTTCAGGATGTACTTTAGTTTTTAAAGAGAGAAAACTTAAACTTCTCCCTGTTTATTGGCAATCAAGAAAGGACATTAAAATCTCCTTCATGGAATTGATTTTTTTTAAAATATTTTTTTGGTAATAGGGATTGAGCTCACAACCTCATGCTTGCCAGGTGGCGCTTAAGCCACTGAGCTAAATCTCTAGCCTAAAAAATAGTTTTCTAAAAAAGATTCATACAGTAGTTATCATGTAATGTGATATGGATTAACTTGATAGCAACATAAAAGTTAACAATTTGGTGACCAAAAGCAGGAAGAAATTTGTTAGAACTGAAATATAGCAATGCCTCACAATATTGGTGACTATTTTTTGGTGCCTTATGTTGAATTAATACTGTGTTCAGCTCAATAGTAGCAGGCTGTGGAAAGCCTGTACATACATAAGGCAGGAAGACTGGCTGCAAGGAATAGATACCATTTCATGTTGTTTGTTTCAGAAACCCATGTTGCTTCCTTAAAAGTGTGATTTATGATATGTCAACATGTATGTCCCATAATTTTATTTTAGGGGATTTCTTTCCTCCTGGCATAATACTAGATGGGTAAATATTTAATTGAATTATAATGAATAATGGTGACAGAGGCCCTGCTTTGTGTCAGGAAGTGCTTATGATTTATATACATTAATTCATTTTGTCCTCATAGTAAACCTGTGAAATTGGCACTGATATTAAGCCTATTTTTTTCAAATAAGTAAATTGATGCATAGTATGGTCAATCTATTCAGTGTGGAGCCAGGTACAGTGGACCCTTGACTTACAAACTCAATTTGTTCATGAAGGCTGGTTGTAACTCAAGCTCAATTTAAGTCAAGACTGTTTTCTCCAATAAACATAATGGAAATACCAATAATGTGTTCTGAATTTCCCAAAGTACCACTTCATAACCTGAGTTGTATAATGTGTGTAATTTATCAGAAACATCAATAATTTTTCTAATGCAGTCACAAAAAAGTTTTAAAATGTGCCTAATTACCAGAAACAATAATTTGATACTATACTCACTGTTCAAGTTGGCAATTTTGGCTTGCAGGAAGGGAGAATGAATGGAAGGTGGTAATTGTTTGGAAGGAGAATCACTTTCCATAAGAACATCAGGCCTCTGGCTCTCTGGTGTCTTTTCTTTCCTTGAGGGAGTCTGTAGCCCACTAGGACCTGCTTCTGGATCACTAAGTTTCAACCTTTTCAGAACTGAAAACTGTCTAATGTTGTCTGTTTCCGTCTTTTCTTTAACACTGTTCTTTTTGATTGTGATTGACTTCTTTACCTTCTCTTCCTTTCTTAGCTGCTTTTCTAGCTTTATCGGGGCCATTTTGATACCAGTAATCATAGCAGTTATATAAAGCACTGACCAAAATCATATCCACAAACATGTGCCTCTGGGCTGAAACTGACACTTATGTGTGCTTACCTCCACTTTTCTGGCACTGTGAATCTTTCCACAGTCATACAGGTGGCTGGCATTTGGGTCATAACTGAAGAATTTGGTGGCCCTTGGCTCTGGTGGGAACTTCTAGGGCCTGGGCCTTCTGGGCTCTGGAAGCTGAGCTGTAGCATAACTTGCCACCATATGCAGAGTGGAAGATACCAGTTAAAAAGCAAAACAGACAAAGGAGTCTAAAAGAAAAAGAAGGAAAAAGAATTTGGTCATAAGTTAAACCTAAATGCCAATCATAATCCAAGCTGTTTGTATGTCAGGCTGGTCATAACTTGAGGGTCCACTGTACAAACTTTGATAGTCTGACTTCAGAGTTTGTGTCTTTTATAATTTTACATAAATTTAACTTTATTCATGTAACTTTTGACATTTCATCACACTATTCAGATGTCTGAAGGCTTACTGTGTACAAATGAGTGTAGATATCTTTGTAAAAGGCTAATGTGTTTGGATACCTTTATATGGGAAATGCATATGTTTCTTGGCATTTTTCTTAAGCTTTTATTTTGAAAATCACCTAAATCCTGAACTATGGATAGTAAAAACAGATCTCATCTGTCACACAACATTTCATGTATGGTAATTATTTTTCAAGTGTCTTTTTCTGCTGTATGTGAGTTCTATGAAGACAGAGGCTGTGTGTATTTTGCTCTATATTGGAAGATGGCACAGAATAGTTATTTGTTGAATGAATGAATCAGTGGTTTGTTGAACTGTGTCTCAAGAAGGATGAAATGGGAGAGAGGGAAGGGAAAGGGATTTAAAAAAAGAATTGGAGCCAGCACAGCCCTCTGGTAAGGGGATGGCCTCCCAAGCCGCAGCTGCCCCAGGGCTAGAACCGTATCAATGTGTCCTGAGATCCGCACCATGTTGGAACTTGGGGTGCTGGGAAAATAGGCAGCCAGCATGCTGCTCTGGCAAGTGGCTGTGGCCTCCCAAGCCGTGGCTGCCCCAGGGTGAGAACTGTATCAGTGTTTCCTGAGATCCACGCCATGTTGGAACTTGGAGTGCTGGGTAAACAGGCATCCAGCTCAGTGCTCTGGTGGATGGCTGTGAGCCTACCAGCACATGGGCTGAGAATCAAACATCCATCTCACACACTCACCCTGCTAGCAAGTGAGAGCCAGAGATCTGAGCATCTCTTGCAATTTTGACTATATGCAATGTAGCAAATAAGGGGGATTTTCTTCTGCCATCTCTTTGAAGGCAAATATTTTTTATCTCTATTTTGCTCTGTTCTGATCAATGGTATTGCTCTGTTCAATATTCTGTTTTTATAATTTTGGTAGTTCCTTTGATATTGTTCTACCTAATTGAAAGAACAACTATTGTGAAGAAAACCAGATATACTATTATACCTATTGCTGTTATCCCAGTAACCTGCTGTGAGGTTCTGTACCAATTTCACTGCACTGCCTCAATTGGCTTTGTCCTGTCTTGTTCTGCTGTATTTTACTGCATTCAAAATAAAATAAATAAATAAAATAAAAAATAATAATAAATAAGAAAAAAATAAAAAAAAGTGAATAGCAGCAATAAAACAGATCAGTAAGGTACTGAGCAACTTGAAGCATGATATAGCTAAACAGATAACGGACTTAAAAAGCAAAAGGAGGAAAAGAAAGTGCTCTAAAGGTTATAACTGCATGTATATTTAAATGTGTAGGATTGATAACCATGTTGCTAAGTTTTTGTTGGATTGATGAACAGAACTGTTTGTAGCTTCACTGTTTGAATGTCTACTTTGTATGCTTTAATTTTGTGACTTGAACAACTATATCCAAGAAGACAATATGTAATGTATCAACTAGTGATTTCTTACTGTTTATTTTTTTGAAATTCTGTATTGTTTCTACCTTTTTTTCCCTCTCTTTAAACAAAAAAAAAGAGAGAGAGAATTGAAGAAAAATGGAAATAGAGCTTTTGTAAATGGGAAGAAGAAGAAAAAAGTTGGAGAGAGCTAAAAAGGATGGAAGGAGGGAATGAACAAAAAATTAAGCTGTGTTACATTCATGTACAGACTCCCCATGACAAGTGTAATTGTACTTCATTATGTACTTCAGATATGTTCTAATTTTTTTTATTTTTTAAAATCCATTTTATTCAAATATAAAAAGGAAGGAAAGAAAAAGAAAAACCCTACAATAAAATTTCAAAGCACATCAATCAGGGGGTGACAATGGTACATACACTGTGCATTGTTATCCCCAAATCTTTCACTCAGAGCACAAGACATCTGCCTTCCATTGTCTGAAGAATATCAGTACAAATCTTTCTCTTCTGTGAACTCAGAGAAATCAATAGTATAACTATCTTAACTATTTTTATATACATATACATATGCAAGATATATAGTAATTTAAATAATAAGGATTTTGAGTTGAAATTGGATGTGATAGAAATGCCATTGTCAATTTTTGTCTCATAGGTGGGGAATAGGAAGGAGATGCCCATACCAGTTATATCATTTTTGTTCAACCTTTGTTACAAACATAGATGACTTACATTATTTGTTGCTAGTTTTACTTTTTATGTGTTGATATAAATGTACCAGTTAGCACTTGTATGGATCAGTAGAAAAGATAGGAGCATTAAAGGAATAATCAAAGTGTTAGCATTATATTGAAATCAGAGTTTGTTTTTATGTTCTTCTATGGCTTATTTTTATTTAAAGAAAAAAGCAAAATAGAAAAAAGGGTAGAAATAATACAGAATTTCAAAAAAAAACCACTAAGAAATCACTAGTTGATAATTTATATTGTTATGTTAGAAATACTTGTTCAAGTTACAAAATCAAAACATAGAAAGTGGACAGTCAAACAGACAGTGCAAACCATTCTGTTGAATCATCCAACAAAAAGTAGTAATATGGTTATCTATCTTACACACTCAATAATTTTTAAAGAGAATAAAACCAAACAAAATACAACAGAACAAAGCCAATCAAAACAAGACAATGAAAGTGATACAGGAGTTCAAAACAAGATAATAGGGAATCAACAATGACTACCACAATATCTCTTGTTATCTTCACAATAGCTGCCCATCCATCAGTCTTAATAACAAAACAAAACAGAAAACAAATCAAAACAAAACAAAGTGATATAAGACTTCAAACAATAGCTACCCTAATATATCTTGTTATCTTGAAAATAACTGCCCATACCATTATAATAAAACCAAACTAAACCAAACAATGAATACAACATAGGACTTCAAAACAAGATAATAGGAAATTAATAATGGCTTCCTTGATGCCTCTTGTTACCTCTAAATAGTTGCTCATACTACTGCTTTAGGCCTGCAAAGTCAATCAAATAATACAAGTGTTAAGTTGTTTCTTCACTTCAGTTGCTATTATCTTAGGATGTGTTCCTCTGCATCAACTCGTTGCTTATGGGGATGGGGTGGGTGTGGGCTCCTCTTCTCTCCTTGCCTGCACACCAGCTAGTTTATGGGGGTGGGTGGTAGGTGGTGGGTGGAGTGTGGCTTCTGTTCTCTCCACAACTTGTGCTGGTTTGGGGTGGGTGGGAGTGTGGGGTGAGGGTTGAGGTAGTAGTGGTGGGTTTCAAGTTCCTAGTTCTCTCCTGTCTGGGGTGACTTCTGCTAGCTTATTGGGCTCTTGGGTTCCTGGTTCGCACCCAGCCTCCTGCCTCATCTTATTCATTTAAACAGCTATTACGGAGAAATATGTCTAATTATTCTAATGTAAAGGAGACAGAGACAACACAGAACAGATTATTTTAAAATTACATGAAAGGTGTTAAAACCATGAAATTTCAGAAGTACAAAGATTGAAACCCTGGTAAGTTTTTTTTTTTTTTGTGTGTTTTTTTTTAAGTTGGAATTGAACTCCTAACCTTGTGCTTGCCAGTCAGGTGCTGTGCCACTAAGCTATATCTCCAGCCTGGAAACTTTTTTTTGAATAACTTTCTTTAAATAAAAACAGGAGATTTTTTTGCTCTACAGCTGCTGAAATCTAAGTGTGAACTGTGAGAAGCTTTACCTTAAGATGGTATTTCACGTCAGGGCAGGTAAGAAAAAGGTAAATGCTCAAAGACATTAGAGGAATAGTGTTATTTCTAGAATAGTGAAGACATGCCTTACACTGGTTAAAGTCATTTGTATTTATTTATTTATTTTTGTCTTTTTGAGACAGGGTTTCATTATGCAGTTCAGGCTGGTTTTGAACTTCTTTGGTAGTCCAGGCTGGCCTTGAACTTGAAACAATTTTCTGACCCTAGCCTCCTGAGTGCTGCAGTTATAGGTATGTGCAACCACATCTGGCAATACATATAATCCACTTTTATTTTTGTACCAGGAATTGAACTCTTGACCTTGCACTTGCCAGGCAGGTGCTGTGCTGCTGAGCTACATTCCTGGCCCTAAAAAACACATATATATGATCACATTCATGACCTTGCACTTGTGTGCAAGGTCATGAATCAGCTAAGCTCCTGCCCTGAAAAACCCATTTTTAAAAGTTATCTACAGCAGTGCTATTAGCATAATTACGTATTAAGTGTGTCAATTTTACATGGAGCTTTAAACAATAAAAACTTCTAAAAACAAGCACAGGACTTATCCTTCAGTGAGCTAGGACCTGGCCAGGCTCAAACTTGCCATCTTCCTGTCTCAGCCTCCCATGTCTTTAGAAGTTCTTTGAATGTATGTATTAGCTGGGACAAATTACCTGGCACAACTTAAAGAAGGATGGTTTATGTGGCTCACAGGTTCAGAAGACTCAGTCCATAGTTGGCTGTCTTTAGTGGCAGGAGCATTGTGGTAAAGCACCAAGGTTGAAGGAGCATAACTTTCCTGGAATGGAGAGATGTTTAGTGAGGCTGAAGTACAGAGAAGGATCTTGTCTTGGTTAGTTTTTCCCATTGTTGAGACAAAATACTTGACTCCCAAAATTAAGGAAGGCAAAGATTATTTATCTTACAGTTTTAGAGATTTCAGTCCATACTCAGCTGGCTCTAAGGCAAGATGGTGTGGCCGAGGGGCACCTGTTCATGGCAGCTGCAAATGGAAAAAGTGAACAGGGCAAAAGAGAAAACATACCTTCTTCCCTCCCTTTTTTTGTGTGCAGGCTCCACCCCTTGGTGCAGCACTGGGCAATGAACTAATCACAAATCCTAGATTCAGCCACCTCCATTACTGCATAAGGCTTGGGGGCTACCTAGACACAAACCATAACAGATCTGTATTGGAGAATGTGACTGATGATGTGGATAAAGGCCAAAAAAGGTAAATGTTTTGGTTGATACAAAGTCATTTGGATTTTGTCTTTTGCAGAATGGAAGCTGGGCATGGTGATACACACCTGTAGTCCCAGCATTCAGGAAGCTGAAGCAGGAGGATTGCTGTGAGTGGGAGACCAACTTGGCCTACATAGAAAATTCAGGGCCATTCTGAACTACAAAATGAGAATCTGTCTCAAAAAAAGAAAAAAAAAAAAAAGGAAGATGTTCATGCACATTAGCAAAATCAACTCAGGACCACCCTGGCAGAATGGATAGGGAGAAACCATGGTAGTGCTCCAGATAAGAAATGATAGGGGTTTACAGCAAGGTGGTGACTGCAAATGAAGAAATGTTGACCAATTTGAGAGATGTAAAATAGCTCTATTGGGAGAGGAGAGAACTTTTCCTAGAGAAGAAAAGGCAAAGATTTTAAAATGTTATTGGCTGGTGTTATTCTATTGCTACAGAGAAGGAAAGAAAAACACCTTGTAATTTTATGAGAGAGAATTTGGAATCCTTATGATAGTAACAGACTTGATGATAGAAGCTATATATTTTTATATGAGAAGTTTTTATGATAGAGATACTGATTCTGGAGATAAAGTGACATCTTGAACTGTTTTCTTCTTTATATTGTTTCTCAGTAAATTTGCTCAGAGCATCATAATCTGTTACATATTTTGGGATATATCCAATTAGAAAATCATCCCATTCTCAAGCACTGATTATTCCCAGAAGTTTTGCCAAAGTACTTTCATATTTTATCAGTGTAAGAAAGAGAAAAAGCAAGTTCTAATGGCTAGACACAGGCTGTGATGTTCTGTTGATCACAAATGGGAACTGGAGAAGGCCACTCTGTGACCTTGATAAATCAAGATGAAAACAAGACCATTGAGTAACTGCTGAATACAGACAAAAGCTTATCCAGAGTTTTAGCCAAACCCATAAAAATGGTTAAACATCCTTGTATCCTGGCTGGTGTGAATGACTGCTGCTTTTAAACTCTGGACAGCTCTAGCCTCATTGTAATCTCTTTATCTTCTAGATAAGAATTACAAAGATATCCACTTGTAGAATTGCCCTTACTTCCTGAAAGCATCCTATCCAGAGCAAAGCCTTGCTTCTTTGAAACTCTCCCATAATTTACCTATTACTGTCCCAAATCCTGTAAATCTTTCTAATATTTCTTATTGAATGTATCGCAGTTTCCCAGGGAAAGTATCCTCCATTAATGCAGCATTATTTAACTGCAGGTGTGGGGCCTGTGGTCTCTTTGTCTGGAGAGCACTGGCAAGTAAGGAATATTCTGTGGGTTTTACTACTTTGTCTCCCTTTTACTATTACAATAAAGGTTTGAATTTTCTATGTCCCACTATATCTTATAGTTAGGTATCTTCTAATTTCTTATGTGATGTTTTCTATCTGTTAACTTTAAAACAATTTGGTCAGATAGCTTTGTTGAAGCTTTGTAACCTGCCTCTTTTTTTGTTTGTTTGTTTGTTTGTTTTTTTATATCATCAAGTACTTATATCACTGACAAGAATCTTTGGCCTTTTGCTGCCATATTTCTTAAAAAATTTTTTTATTTTATTTTAAAGAAAATAACAAAACAAAACAGAAAAAAGCAAATCAAAACAGAACAATGCAAGCAACACAGGACTTCACAACAAAGACAACAGGACATCAATAGTGGCTCCCATAGTGTCTTTGTTTTCTTTGAAATAGTTGATTATACCTTCACACACAATAATATCAAACATAACAAAAGCAATCAAAAGAGTGAAAGTATTACATGACTTCAAAACCAGATAACAGGAACTGAACAATGGCTACTATATCTCTTTTTTTCCTCAAAAAAGTTGTCCATACCATCACACATAATAAAATTAAATAAAAGACAACAGAATAGAACCAATCAAAACAAAAGAACAAAAGCGTGATAGGACTTCAAAATAAGATAGAAAACCAGCAATGGCTACCATGTCTCATTTTTTCAAAATAGCTGTTCATACCATCTCACATAATAAAATCAAAACAAAATGGAATAAAACAAAACGAATGAAAACATTATAAGACTTCAAAACAATATAATAGGAAACCAATCATGGTTACCATAATACATCCCATTATATTCAAAATAGCTGCCCATAGCATCAAAGTAAAATCTAACAAAACAAGACAGAACAAAGCCAAACCTTACAAAATTGTGTAAACAATGCAAGAGTTCAAGATAAGACAATAAAAACTTGACAGTAATTCCCAGGTGTTTCTTCCCCTATCACTCATATAATAACTATTTTGCTTTTGGATCCTGATAACTCCTATTACTTATGCTAGGGTTCATGCCTATGAGTTCAAACTGTTTCACCCATAAACATGATATCCAGTTACATCCGTTTACCTATGAGGGTCTTGAGATTATTCTGCTTTATAGCTGGGTAGCTTTCCACTGCATGAAAATACCATGTGTTTCTTATTCATTCTTTGGTTTATGGGCACGTTACTCTTGCTTTTTTTTTCTGGTTTCCTGTCACATGGAACAATTGTTTTCTCTCCTTTGATTTTCAGCCTATGAATTTCCTTTCCAGTTAAATGTGTTTCTTGTGTACAGTATGTCAGTGGATCTTGTTTCTTGATCCACTCACCCTATGTTTCTTTTTATTGCTGAAATGAGGCCATCTACATTAATAATTACAGTCAGTATACATTGGTTTGTCTCTGTCATGCTATCTCCTGTTGTTGGCCCTCCACTTTTCCCTTTCATTCAGTTGCCTGTCTTATTTGACAATCCTCCTCTGCTGATGTTTCTGGAACCATGGTCATCTTTATCTCTCTCTAGAATATCCTTTAGCACTTTCTGTAGGATTGGTTTGGTAGTCATGAGTTCCTTCAGTTGTTCCTTGTCATGGAAATCTCTTATTTTTCCATTAATTTTGAAAGATAGGCTTGCAGGGTGTATCATTTTGGTTGGAAGTTGTTTTCTTTCAGGGTTTGAAACACTTTACTCCAAACTCTTCTTGACATGATGGTTTGTGTTGATAAGTCTGCTGTGATTCTGATTGGTTTTCCTTTAAAAGTGATCTGATTCTTTTGTCTAACAGCTTTTAATATTCTGTTCTTGTGCTGAAATTCTGGGATCTTGAGAATTACATGTCTTGAGAATTACTATATGCCTCACTAACTACATGTCAGATCCATGTCCCAGTTTGGGAAGTTTTCTGCTATTCTGTAAATATCCTTTTAATTTCATTTGTATTGACCCCTGCTTCTTCACTGATACCTATCATTCTTAAATTATGCTTCTTTGCATCATCTTGCAGCCATTGAATTGTTATTTCCTGATTCTTTTTTATTTTTAAGAGATCTTTCCTTCCATGATTGCTAGCTGTCTTCAAGGTTTAAAAGTCTATCTTCAGTCTCTTTCAAGCACTTATGCCAGCTTTTGATTAACTTTTTAGTTTCCTGGATCTCTGTTTGAATCTATTTCTTTACATTGTAATTCATTTCTTTTTTCAAGGTTTCCATCATTTTCCTGTGCTCCTTTTTTAAAATCTGTCTTTTTAGATATGCTGAGCAATTCTTTCACTATGTTTGTGATTTCTTCTTTTACCTGAGACATTATTTTTCAATTTATTCCATGACACTATTTCCTAGACTTGTTCTGTGTGAACTGGAGGACTGAGATTGCCTTTTGCTTCTTCATCTTGACATTCTCCTGGGTTCCTCCCCATAAGCTGGTTGTGGGGCCCCAGGCACTTCCCACATTGGCTGCCCTTCTGCAGTGTAGGGGATTGGGACAGGCACCTGATTCCCGTCCCCCCAGATTTACAGGGAGGTAGCAGGGCATGGGGTGAGCTTCTCCAGACCTGTATAGCTACTCTGGGGCTTCTCTGATGATCAGGGGTGTGTGGAGGTGGTGCATGGAGGTGGGGCTGTTTCTCTCAGTGTGTGTCTACTCCCATGATGGTGGTAGGCACACAGGAGTGTGATGGTGTGATTCTCTTAGTTGGTGATGGCTGCCTGAAGGTACCAAGAGCCTCCAATGGTGGCCTACACATGCATGGTGCTTACCTGGTTGTGTGTCCCTGCTCCTGCTAGCTGCCTGCAAGAAGCAGTCTTCTGGTGGCAGCACCCAGGAGGCAAAGGTGGATCTGTCTTGCTTTCTGTGTGCACTGGCTCAAAAGGACAATGACTTTGCAGCTATTAAATTTCATTTATTTCCTGGGTATTGTTATGATTTGAATCCAGAATGTTTCCCCAAGGCCTTACATCTGTTATCACTTTTCAAATGGACAAACCATTATATAAATTGATGATATAAAAAGTGTAACAATTTTAACAACTCAGCCAACTCCTCCTCTTTATTTGTAATTGTGAGATTTTTCTATTTGAGGCAAAAGTGGCTTTTTATTTTCTTTAATTGTAAAACTGTTTTCTTTCTTTTCACTATTTTAGTTTGTTAGAATGTGTGTAGTGCATAATGTTCACATTCCTTGTGGGAAATTAGTACAGGTACATAACATATTCTAATTCTTTTTCTTTTTCAACCCCTTTCCCTTCCCTCCCTCCTTCCCCTATCCACCCCTTGGTCACTTCCTTTTTGTGTGTGTACGTGTTTGCAGTACATGTTTATATTTCTTATGTAGGGTTACAACGTGTACTTAATACATCCACATTCCCTTTTAAAAAGTTCTTTGTCCTTTCCTCCCCTTTCCTCAATTTTTGATCCCTTTCCCTTTTACCTCCATACTTTATTTTATTTATTTTTTTTTTAATTCTGGCTTTGTCACACATGTAAAACAATGTAATATTTAAGCTTGCATGTGTAATTTATTTCACTTAACATTATGGTCTCAAAGTGCATCCATTTTCCTATAGTAATTGTAAAAGAATTGAAGTTATACCATGCATATCATCAGACCATAGTGCAATGAGGTTAGAAATCAATGACAAAGGAAAGCACATCAATTATGCAATTGAATGGAAACTAACAATGTGCTCTTAAATAATGGTTACACAATGAAGAAATGAGTTTCTTGAAATAAATGATAATGCCAGTATAACATACCAGAACTTAGGAGAAACAATGAAAGCAGTTGTTAAGAGGAAAACTGATAGCTGTGAAGGCCCATTAAAAAAAAAAAATCAATAATCTAACAGTGCACTTCAGGGTCCTAGAAAAAAGAACAATCCAAACTCAAAACTAAAAAGGTGAAATCACAGTTGACAGCAACTGGCAGAGCACTGTAGATATAATCACAGTAAGGAGAAGTAGACATCCAGAATGTTTTAAGTCCAATCCCAACCCTCACATCCAGAGCCTAAGATCAGCCCCATACTCAGCACAAGTCCTACTGCAAACTTGGTGGGAATACATAGCACATTTCTGGAGTCTGACTTGGACACTACCACAGAACCATGGACACCAGAGGAATTTTATACTTCATTTTTTGTTTGGTTTTCCTTTTTCTGTCTGGTTGGTTGAATTTTTTAAAAAAATATTTAGGTTTCCTATCTCTCTTTTTGTTTTCTTTTATTCATCTTCTTTCTTTCCTCAACTATCTTGATTTTATGATATTTTTGTGTGAGTGAACATTGTTTCTTCTCTTTCTGGTTCACTTCAATATTCTTTTGCTTTTTCTTTCATTTTTTCTACCCTCAGTTCTGCAGTTTCACAAAACTTGGGTGATCATCTTTTGCCCTCCAGCCTTGCTTCTATTATATTTGTACTCATTCTCTCTGTTTTGTCCTCCCATATTTCTTAAATCCATCCACACACAGTAAAATCACAAGAAGAAAATCATTGCATGCAACTTTCTGGTTTACATTGGATTTTGTTGTATAACTAGAACTTGTTCCTGTAGTTAAAAGTATTAAGTTAATTGTTACCACAGTTTATCACTAGCTAGGCTGTCATTGATACTATTGTTAGTACTAACTGTACTACTTTAGCCAGAATGTCATACCTGTTAATAATCAGTTTTTCTCCCTGTATGACAACACTGTGATTGTCTTAGGATCATAACCGTCACCATAGTCCAGAGCTAAAGGATTGCATACTGAGCCAAATAGCAACTTCTCATCCTTAATAAATTGGGAAGATAGGTTCTTGGTATAGACACAAAGACCAAGTATCACCTACGCTTGGAAGATATCCCTGAGGAATAGACATTTCCTAGGGAAGCCTCACTAATAGTGATAAAGCTGTCTACCATAAGAAATCTGTAAACATCAACACAGAAAGAAATAGAAAATGACAAGATACATAAGCAAAATGTAACCCAGACCTGTAGTCCACCCAGGACAAGTTGAGAACACAATGAGATAGGGAAAATCAGAAGCCACCCACTGGAACTTTCTAAAATGATACCAGCAGAAGTGAAAAAACAAATGGATGAGGATATAGAAAAATAATCTCTCAGGTAAAAAAAAAGGAATGATCTAAATGAAAGACATTAGAGTAGACACTGATTAAAAAAATAGAGCTTAGGAAAATGATGGAAACCATGAATGTCCAACATAGGAAAAAAATGGAATCCATGAAATAGATCCAAAAAGAAATCCAGGAGATTAACAACTGTTGAATGTATATGCAACAAAGGTAAGGAGAATATCATATATAGAAAACAGGATTGTGATTAGCAACCACAAAAAGAGAGATGTCTTAAAAATAGAAAGGGACCTTGAAAAATCAATCCAACAACTGCAAGATGAAGCAAAAAACAACAGAGTTTGACTGTAGTCAGTGAGAAAGCCAGAGATAATGCAAATATCACTAAAAAAAGCACTTTTTCACAATAACAGAGGACAACTTCACAAAGATGGATAAAGAATTTGGCATACAAATAAGGGAAGCATATAGATCTCCAAATGACCATGACCTAAATAAATCTACACCAAGGCATATAATAATGAAGATTCCAGAAATTTAGTATAAAAACAGAATATTAAAAGTGGTTAGAGAAAAGAAAGAAATCACCTATAAAGAAAAGCCCATCAGAATTACAGCAGACTTCTCAACACAAACCCTCAAATCAAGGAGAGTGTGGAGTGAGGTATTTCAAGCCCTAAAAGAAAATAATCCCCAACCCAGGTTGATGTTACTATGGGGTATTAATGTCACCCATTACAGTTGTGTTAGTGTTTATTTGATTTGTCATGTCTGTTAACATTTGTTTTATATAGTTAGGTGCACCTCTATTTAGTACATATATATTTATGATTGTTAAGTCTTCTTTGAGTTTTCCCTTAAGTTTGTAGTGACCTTCTTTGTCTCTTTTTTTTCTTTGTCTCTTTCAATGGATCTTGGTTTGAAGTTCATTTTGTCTGAAAATAGAATAGCTACCCTTGCTTTTTTCTGGGTTCCTGTCAGATACAGTATTACTTTTAATCCCTTGATGTTCAGTATATGAATTTCTTCTTGAGTTAAGTGTGGTTTTTGTATGCAGCATGTTGTTGGCTCTTGCTTCTTGATCTATTTTGTCAGTCTGTTTCTTTTGATTAGTGAATTGACACCATTTTGCACAGCAAAGGAAATTACAGATAAAGTGAAAACACAACCCACAGAATGGGAAAAATTTTTACCTGTTGTTCCTTAGACAAAGGAACAATATTTTGCACATTTAAAAATACAAAAAAAAATCAGAACCCCCAAATTTAAAGACCCAGTCAAAAATGGGTATCTGAGACGAATATATACTTCACAGAAGAATAAAGATAAGTGGCAAATAAATTTATGAAAATATGTTGAACATCACTGGCAATTCAAGAGATACAAATTAGAGGTTGGTGGCCTGGGAAGAGAACCAAGAAGAAACTAACCCCTTCCTATGAGCCAGTAGCAGTCATGGGCTGGGCCAACCTCTTCCTGTGAGCCAGTGGCAGCCATGCAACCTGGGAAGAGAACCAAGAAGAAGCTGACTCTTTCCTGTGAGCACTGGCAGTTGTGTGCTGGGCAAATCTCTTCCTGTGAGCCAAATGACATCCATGCAAGTGGGGAAGAGAAATATTTTTTAAGTGAAATAAATTTGACACACATGTTAATAGTGCATTGTGTCTCTGGGTGAAAAGCTGAAGTAAATAAGGATCAAATGTACAATATATATTGTAAAATAATAAGAAATTGTTCAAAAGGAAAGAGGAACTAGGAATAAAGAAAGGGGGAAGAAAGAAAGGCAAAAGGAAAAATGATTTTTTAAAAAAGGGAAGATAGAAATGAAACTTTGTAAATAAGGAGGGAAAGAAGGAAAATGAGAGAAAAAGAGAACTCAAGATATATTGTACACAGGTAGAAACACCCTATGGTGAATATCTAAATTGTACCAACAAACAATAAAAAAAGAGAACAGAACAACAACAAAAAAAACAAACAAGAACAAACACTGAAGAAAAGACAAAACCAAGCCAAAAACAAAACAAAACAAAAACCCAGAAAAAGAAAAGAAAAAAAAAATGTTCACTTCAGCATGTGTCTCTGCTGTCACTGGTAGACAATGTAAGCAGACAGAATTCAAATCCATGTTGACTAAACCCAGAAAGCCAACAGTAGCTTTATGGTGGGGTAGTCAATAATCCCAGCAAGCCTGCACCTTTATTTCTACTGAAGTCCAGGCTTGTGTCTGGGCATGAGATTGGAAGTGTTTCCTTTTAGGCAGCATCAGTCCATGCACCTTCTGCGAACTTGGACTTTTCTTGGAGGCACTGTAATGAACCAGCAGTTGCTCTTAGTCCTGAGTTCAGTTGGCCCCTCTCCAAGATGGCTCCTGACCAATCACCCTCTCCTGCAGGGTGTTTGAACCTGAATAATTGACCAGTCACTGCAGTCTGCCATGTCCACTGGTGCATCCTACTGGCACTTCTATCTATAGAGGTTGCCAATAGTCATGGTGCATTTTGCAGGCTCGAGTGTCACTCCCATTCCATATGCCTGAGCTCGGAGAGAAAATGCTACCAGCTGCCATCATCCTCTTCACTGAAGCTTCTCTCTCTGCTCTCCCCTTGGGCTTTAACTCTAGCTTTGGATCCTCCCTGATCCCAGGGAGTTCCCTCCCTCTTTTCTTTCTCACATTGCTGTAATCCAGCATCTGAACACCAAACCTCAGAGGCTCTTTCTCTACTGTTCACCACTCTGCCATCCTTCTGGGTCTGTCAAAACCATGTTTATTCTTTAGAACATTTCCATTGATGAATTATTAATTGTAATTTCATGAGTTTTAGTATGTTAAACAATGAGTACTATATTAAACATGAGAAAAAATATCACAAAAATAAAGTATTGAGTTCTTAGTATGTATTGAGTGTTTATAAAAAAAGTCAAAATTGTCAGCATCAACTGGTGTTTGGTATACAAAGCCTAGAAGAGAACATCAACAGGGAAATAAGATGTCAGTAAAATAAAATTTCACATATGTAATTAGTGCTTAGAATAGACATCAGCATTTTCATATCAGCGATTTACTAGCTTACAAAACCTAAAATATAACATCAAAAATGAAAACCTATGTGCATGGTAGTGTGAACATAAACAGAAGAGTATCACAGAAATAAACTTTGCTTCAACTGTCACATCCAAGGCAGCCTTCACACAGGACAACTGCATGTTTCTTACACAGGTGTCACTCTGATAATGGGAATGTTTTGTTTTCCTACACATTATTGTAGGGCACAGTTGACAGCTTTTTGTCTTCCTGTTGTTGTAGTAGGTCTTTGTGATGCTGCAACTGCCTCTTCACCTGGCAGCTCACAGCTTACTCCACAATTGTTTTGCATAGTTCCCTGGGCAGAACCTTTATTGTTTTTCCTCTGCAGTAAATGATCTCTTATGAGTGCCAGTACCAGTCCTCCAAGAAAGTTTCTCCGTGATATTTTGCACTTGTTATTTTCTTTGTAAACTATCAAACTATGCCCCACATGTTTAGGATTGAGCTAAACACAGCCGTTGGCCAGTGCTTTTTGTTTCAACAGATGTCATAGTTGATGCATAACTCATCAATGTCTACTCCATGTTTGGTTTTACTGTTGAAAGTTTCCATCTCAGGCTTTTTTTTTTTTAATAACAGGGATCAAACTCATGACCTCAAGCTTGCCTGGCAGGTGCTTGTGCCACTGAACTAAACCCCCAAACACTTCAGGCTTCTATTTTGTCATGGTTTTTCTATCAGCATTTCCATCATGGTGAAATATTGACAGCAGCGCAAGTTTACTTTTCTTTGCCATGTATGAGGCCAATGTTATGACTTTTAGTGCCCACAGAATGTTTTAGTTGCATTTCAGCCTTTGTGTATTTCACAGCATCTTGTCACATTTTGTCTGTTACAGTTTCCAACACTGAATGACAGTGCTGGCATTGTGTCCAGTATGCTTCAATTCTGCCAAGAACTGTACTGTATTTTTGGACCTAGTTCTAACATTGATTCATTCCATTTGGTTTAGTGGCCATTTCACAACATTTTGGTTAGCCAAATATGTGCTCACATTGCTGTTTTCTTTGTCATATGAATCAAGGAGATCAGCATTCTCTGTTTCTGAATCAATTGATTCTTGCACCATTTCACTGTCACAGAAACTGTAGCTCATATGACCAATGTCAAAGTCATCATTGTCACCATCCATGCACACCATTCTTCTGTTATGAATGCATGTATTTTACCATAATGGATCATCTTTATTATCCAGGCATGAATAATCTGATGATTCACTTTTGACCTCTTCCAAAATTTACAACTCTGGTTTTTCATGTGCCATTCTACTGAATTGAGCTGCTTCTACTAGAAAAATCAAAAGAATGCTTTTTTAAAAAACAAATCTTGGAGTGGTATTGGTCTATCAGGCCCTCTGTGATACTTGATAAGCATACACCTATCTATTTATTTATTTTACACAGCCATTTAGGTGGAGCACAAAAGTGTGCCAAAATCCCATTTTGACACTTCTGCACATGTGCACACTCCTTGGCATTCATTATGCCAAGTGGGTAAACACACAGATTGCTTTCTGTGTCCCTCAGAGAAGGTACTGAGATGTATAGCTGGCTTCTATAACTGTAGCTAAAGTACAAGTTCACAGTAGAAAATAAGAGATTGGTCCACTGGACCCAGTCTTATGCCTCAAGGGTTTTAACAACTACTTCAAAAAGCTATCCACCAATAAGTTGGAGAATTAGAAATAATGGATAGATTGCTAGATACATATGAAATACCAAAATTGAACCCAGATGATTTAAAAACCCTGAATAATCCAGTAACAGGGAATGAAATTGAAGCAAGAATAAACTGCCAACTAAGAAGAACGCAAGTCCAGATGGATTCATTGTTGAATTCTACAAAAACTTTAGGTAAGTTCTAACATCTGTACTCCTCAAGCTTTTTAATGAAATTGACAAAGAGGGAGTATTCCCAATGTATTTTTTGGAGCTATTATTAACCCAGTACCAGAAAAGGATCCAACCCAAAAAGAACTATAGACCAATCTCTTTAATAAATATAGATGCAAAAATCCTCAGTGAGATACTGGCAAACAGAATGCAGTGAATCACCAAAAATATCATACATCATGACCAAGTAGATTTTATCCCAACAGTGGTTCAACATACACGAATCAGTAAGTATAAACATCACATACATAGAAGCAATAACAGAACTCACATAATCATCTTAATAGGTGCAGAAAAAGGTCTGACAAAGTCTAACATCTTTTCTTGATAAAAACCCTTAAGAAAATATGTATAAGCCAGGCATGGTGGTGCAGCCCTGTAGTTACAGCACTCAGGAGGCTGAGTCAGGAGAATCATCATGAGTTTGAGGCCAGCCAGTCTACACAATGAGGTCAACTCTAGACTGCACTACACAATAAGACCCTGTCTCAAAAAATAAAAACAAAAGGTAGTACAGAATTTATCTCAATCTGATAAAAGCCATTTCTGACATACCTACTATTAATACCATAATAAGTGGTTAAAACTGAATGCTTTTCTCCTAAAATTAGAAACAAGACAATGATGTCCTTTAGCACCATTCCTATTCAACATAGTATTAAAACATTAGCAGGAACATGCAAGAAAAAGAAATAAAAGGTATATATATAGGAAAGCTAGTATTCAAATTATCATTATTTGTAGATGATATGATCCTTTACAAGAAGAGCTCAAAAATGTCCACCAAAGACAATTCATAGCCAAATTCAGAAAAGTGGCTTTTTAATGTGTTTATGATAGTTTTTCCACATCCGTGAGACAGTTCTCAAAGAAACTTGGATCTTTTATATCCACAAATGAGTATTCATGAATAGTTCACATGGTTTGTCACCTGTGTATGGGCAAATTGCTGAATACTGAGCTCTTAGCCTGGTTTTCTTTTTTAAGCTAATGCTGCATGCAGAACACTTAGAAAAACCTTGTACATAGTAGATTTGGGACATATTTCTGAGGACTTTGGCCATTTCCAGGTTCATTCATTAAATGACTCAGTCTTTGAGGGATGTCACTGTATTGCAGACAGATAAGTTAGCTATAAGTATTATAGGCAGTTAGACAGGGCTGGCGCCTCAGCCCAGAATATGATTGTGGCCAAGGATATATTCACTGAAGGCCAGGCTTCAAGGAAAAGAGGATCAACTATACATACTACTTCTAGGAATGAACAGTAGTGATTGATAGTCTATAGGTTTTTTTTTTGTTTTATGTTTTTTTTTTGTTGTTGGGTTTTTTTGGGATCAAACTCACAACCTTGCACTTACCAAGCAAGTGCTTGAACCGTTGAGCTAAATCCCCAGGCCATGATTGATATTTTAAATAGGCATCAATCACCAAAACCTCCTTAACCTACTCCTTCTAGAAAAGTCCTTGTCCATCCCATGTGCACTTGCTATGTGACTTGCTCTCCCATTTGATTCCCATTTAATCAATATTATCTAAGTGACTATACTTGTAATATTATTGATTCACCATCATTTTGACCCACTTCACACCCACCTTATGGTTTCCCACTGGATCAATATTACCTAAATGATTATATTTGTAATCTTTCTAGTTGACTATAGTTTTGTTCCACCTTGAACTTACCTCATGTCTTGGCTTTGCTCAATAACTCTTGAGAAACAGGGTCAGTGGGCAATCTACTTCCCAGGTCCCCTTCTGTCTCTTTCAGATAGGAGCTATCTTTCTTTCAATAAATTTTTTTCTGCTCTTAACCTCCATAATTCCTAGAATTGATTCCTTGATTTTAGAGAACACAAACCCAGGGTTTCAGACATCTTATAGGTTGGGAGTTATAATATTTCCCTTATATTATTTGGAGGTCCATATGTCATCTCTCTATCATATGTTCTATATCAAGCATGTGGAAATGAATTGCAAAAATATTATTTCAGAGTTGCACAACTCTCACTGCAATTTATAGTCCATACTGGTGAAATAAAAATACTCAAACATAACCTGTGATTATATGTATTTTAAATTGTTTACATAAAGTGACTGTGTATTTATCACAGATGCTTTTCTTAAGTCAGTGCACTCTATTCACATTTTTTTTTGATGGAAGCCTTTCCTTTTTGTTATAAGTTGTCAGGTAAGCCCTCTGAGACCCGAAGGAAGGCAGTGGCAGAGGATCATCATATTACATTGGTGGCTAAAAAGCTCTAGTGTATTTCATTTTTTACTGTTCTTTTGGGATCAGAATCAGGATAGAATAATGGATAAGTTCGGAGGAAAAAATAATTTTTTTCATTTAATCCTATTATCAATTCTTCCTAGATAATATTTCACATCTTGAGTACTGCAAAGATATCATCTCATATTGACAACAGGAAAGAAAAAAAAATGAGGCTGTGTTAAGCTGGATGTGGTGGCATAGTCCTGTAATCCTAGCACTTGGGAGACTGAGGTAGGAGAATCCCTTGCAAATTCAAGACCAGCATGGGCTACAAAGTGAGCCTAAGGCCAGTCTGCACAGTGAGACCCTGCTTCAAGAAGACAAAAAATACCTGGGGATTTAGCTCAGCAGTTTAAGTGCCTGCTTAGCAAGCGTGAGGTTGTGAATTCAATTTCTGGTACAAAAAAAAAAAGACAAAAAATAATAACAAAACACCAAAAAACCAGGATGTGGAAATGATTAGATATGGTAAAAATTTTGAGTGTCTTACTGGAAATGATGTTTTATTTCATGAGACAATATAAAGTTTTTTATTTTAAAGAGGATAAAACAAAGGAAAGTAAAAAAGAATAAAACCAATCAAAACAAGCTAGTATAAGTGATACAAGACTTCATAACCTTATGAAATCAGCAATAGTTACCATAATGCCTTTTGTTGTCTTTAAAAGAGCTGCAGGTACCTTTGGACACAGTAAAAATCAAACAGAACAGAATAGAGTAGGAACAATAAAAACAAAACAATGAATGCAATAAAGGACTTCAAAACAAGCCTATAGTAAATCCAAAGTTGCTACCATAATATATCTTGCTGTTTTTGAAATAGCTGCTCCTGCCATTGGATTTAACATAATCAAACAAAACAAAAGAGAGTAAAACCCAACCCAAGAAAACAATGAAAATGATATAGTTTCCAGGTGGGGATCACCTCGTTGTGAGGCCTGGTTCTGTACCCCTGTAGTCCTGGCATGGTGCTGACTCATGGAAAGAAGCTTGGGTGTGGCTGTTCCCACTCTGGTGCTGGCCCATGCATGGTGTTGGTTTCCAGGTGGAGATCACTTTCTAGTGAGGCCTGGTTCTCTGCCCCTGCAGTCCTCGAATGGCGCTGACTCAGGGAGAAAGGCTTGGGTGTCTATAAACATTTCTTAATAAAATAATTTAAATCTTTTTTTTCTTGTATTAGTACATGTTTGTGGTACATAAGAATTACAATTATTGTAGGGAGTTGGTACATGTACATAATTTATCTTAATTCTTTTTCTATCTCTTTTTTTAATTCTCTACCCTTCCCTCCTTCCCTGGTCCTTGGTCAGTTTTCAAAAGTCTGTTTTCATCATTTGTTTTCCCCTTCACATCATAGTACATTCATACTTGCATTCCCATGTTTATAGCAGCACAATTTATAATTGCCAAATATTAGAAATGGTCTATATGCCCATCAACAGATGAATGGATAAAGAAAACATGGTATTTATACACAGTGGAGCACTATTCTTCCATAAAGATAACTTGAAGTATCCATAAGTAAATGGATGACCATACGTGATGGTGAATGCCTGTAATCCTAGCACTTGAGAGGCTGAAACAGTAGGATCACTATGAGTTCAGGGCAGTGGGGGTTACATAGTGTGTCCAAGCACAGCCTGAACTACATAGTGAAGCTCTGTCTCAAAAGAACAAAAAAACAGAAAAAATAAGTAAATGGATGCAACCTGACACCATAATATTAAATTAAATAAGTCTGACACATCATCTTTAATATTACATGATTTGTCTTCTATGAGAAACAGCAAAAAAGATATGGTAGTGTCTGGCAAAAAAATGTATGCACACTCAGGGAAAAGAAAAATAGTATGATGATTTTTCAAATGGTGTTACCTTCATGTCTGGGATCATAGAGGCTGCTGAATGTCACAAAAAAGCCACTGCACTGCTGGGCCTTAGAGAACAAATTGAAAATGTGTGTGTAGTGATCTCATTGACCAAGGTTACCAGTCAACAGTTCACTGTACTAATAAATGTCTGGCAGCTACTTTTCACAACTTTTGTAATTGTAGAGACCAAACTTGTATTAATCTTGTATTAATCACATGTATCTCCATAAATTTAGTAAAATATTCAGTAAAAATATCTATACCCTAACCCTAACCTCTAATCCTAACCCTAACCCTGAAGTGTATATACATTTTGTGGCAGTCTCTCTTCATCTCTCTCTCTTTCTTTGTCTCTGTCTCTCTATGTATAAATATATGTAAATAATAACTAGGAAGTACAGAAACCTTTTTAAAATAGATGGAAAAAGATATGAAGGGAAGGAAGGGAAGAGAAAGGGGAAGAAAAAAGCTTTAAAATTGATATGAATAGACATTAAATGTATTTTCACCTATTCTCAAATATTAAATGTTAATGATAGAAGTTATTTATGACTTATTAAGTCTAATGTGTTGAGAAAGATTGATTTTATAATCTTGGAACTCAATTTTTTCATTAATAAAAAGATCACTAAATATATTTCTCTGGAACAATTCAATAAGGCACAGGGTAAATAGCTATAACTTTCAATATTCTCAAAAAATTTTAATAAAATAGTATTTTGCATTTTAAATAAATATTCTAAAACTAGTTTCCATCTTTGTTTCATTTGTTTCTGTTCTCTTTACATATTTTTTACCCTTTTCATTTTGAAGCAATTTCAAATTTATAGAAAAGTGGTAAGAGTAGGACATAGAGTCAAAGAGCTCTGTTTATCTTTTGGCAAAATTTTTCAGTTTTTAAAATATTAGTCATGTTTGCATTATCTCTGTTCCTTTGTCTTTCTCACCTGAGGTCACACCTCTTTTTAGGGGACAGTTCTCATCCCCTAAAGACCTGTATGTAAAGACCTGAACCCTCTTACACTCTTGGTGGAAATGTAAATTAGGACAGCCTTTTGGGAGAAGTATGAAATTTCCTAAAAAAACCATCAAAATAAATGATCCAATAATCTTATAGCTGAGTATATATTAAGGAACTGAAATCAAAATATTGAAGCTACATCAACATTCCTGTGTTCATTGCAGCACTCTTCATAAGAGGTGGAAGCAACATAAATGCCCATCAATAGAAGAATGGGTAAAAGAAATGTGTTGCGTATACATAATGGAATCTATTTAGCTTTTTTTTAAAAAAGAAGAAATTCTAATTTCAGTACTGTGTATAGACCTGGAGAATGCTATGGTAAGTGAAATGAGCCAGGCATAGAAAGGCAAACAGTCAATGACCTTACTTATATGTGCAATATAGAAAAGTGGAACTCATAAAAATAGCAGGATGGCAGAGTGGTACTAGAGGCTGCATGGCCTGGGATGAGCAGGGAAAGAGATGACATTGGTCAATGGGTATAAAACTTCAGTTAGGAAGAATAAGTTGTAGAGATTCATCCTACAGCATGGTGAATATAATATATAGAACCATATGTACTTTAGAACTGCTTAAAGTGGATTTTAAGTGTTGTCATTAAAGAGAAATGATAAGTATGTGAAGTCATAGACAAGTTAATTAGATTGGCTTAATAATTCCACAATCTATACATATATCATAATATCACAGTATCACATTACACTACATAAAATTTGTCAATTATAAATAAAATTTACGAAAGGCCTAGTCTGCCTGCCGAAAAGTGAGGCAATGCTGCTGGGTCATTTCCACACTACAGTTCTCTAAGGAATTGGTTGAATACATATGGTAATTGCATTGCAATTCAGTTTTTCCCTCTTCTCAGTCATTTTCCTTCTCTTCCCCATAGCTGTTGATCCCAAAGGCAACCCCTAATAAAATTTCTTTATGTAATTCTTGCCAGAATCTGCTTTCCAGAACCAGAATTAGTTACTCTTAATGAAAACTGTAGTCAAAATTTAAAAAAAAAAATTTTTTTTTGGTCTTTTTGACACTAAGTTTCACTATGGAGTTCAGGCTGGCCTTGAACTGACTTTGAAGGTCAGGCTGGGCTCAGACTCAAAATGATTCTTCTGCCTCTGCCTCCTGAGTGTCGGAATTAAAAATTTTTTTTTTTGATACTGGGTCTCACTTTGTAGTGCAGGCTGGCCTTGGTCTCACTATGAAGCCAAGTGGGCCTCAAACTCATAATCATTATTCTGCCTCCTGGGATTACAGCACCACTGTGCATGTTCTTTTTTTTTTTTTTTATGACATCCCTGGGTACTTTGGTCTTAGGACTGTTCCATCTTTTTATTTTTATTAATTTTTAAAATTTTAAAATTTATTTTAAAGCAAAGCAGAAAAAAGGATAGGAATAATATAGATTTTTTAAAAAAATCATAAGAAATTAACACTAATTAATATATTGCATGTCATTATCTTAGAAGTAGTTGTTCAGGTTACAAGATCCAAGCATAAAAATGACCAAAGAAACAATGATAGTACAATCTGTTCTTTTTGATGAGCTAACAGAGATTAGTAGTATAGTTATCTATGTTGCGTATGTATACATACATTCAGTTATGTATGTATACCTACATACATATAATCTTTTCCTTTCTTCCTCTTCTCCTTTCCCCTGTCCCAGTTGTTCTTTCCTTTTGAGCTCTTTCTTTCCCTTTCATTATTACAATATCTATTATACATTTTGGATCTTATTACTTTTTCAATTTTTAAAAATTATTTTACACTAGGAAGACAATATGATATTTATAAATGTAAGTTTGATTTGTTTCACTTATGAGTATACTCTCAAATTGCTTCCATTTACCTTTAAAAGCTTCAAGGTTATCCTTTTTTACAGCTGAGTAATATTCCATTGTATAAAAATACAATATCTTTTTTATCCATTCTGCTGTTGATGGGCTTTTGGGTTGTTTTCAAGATTTAGCTATTAAAAACTGTGTTTCTATAAACATGAGTTCACATATATTGCTGTGGTATTACATTTTCAATTTTTCTGGGAAAACACCCAGGAGGGGAATAGCTGGATTTAATGAGAAGTAATCCTAGTCCTCTGAGAAATCTCCATACTGATTTTCATAATGGTTGCACCACTCTGCATTCCCATCAACAGTGGAGCAGTGTCCCCCCCCCCACAGCCTCACCAACATTTGTTATCAATTGATTTCTTTTTTTTCATTTTTTTATTTAAAGAGAAAAAGAAACAGGAAAAAAGGTAGAAATATTACAGAATTTCAAGAAAAGAAGATAAATAATAAGAAATCACTAGTTGATACATTACACATTGTTCTTTTAGAAATAGTTATTCAAATTACAGGATTAAAGCACACAAAGTGGACACTAAAGCAGTGAGAGTGCAAACAGATCTGTTCAACAATCCAACAAGAACCTAGAAATATGGTCATCAATCCCAAACATCTAAACATACATGCAGCTATATCTTTTATAGCACTTCCTATTTCCTCTTTTTTTTACAATAGCAATTATACATTTTTAAAATTTTATTTAAAGAGAAGAAAAAACAAAACAAAACAAAAAAGGGTAGCAATAATACAGAATTCTAAAAGAAAGAAAGAAAAAGGAGAATGAGAAAAAGCCCCACTAAGAAATCAGTAATTTGTAAATTATTTCTTGTCATCTTGGATGTAGTTGTTCAAGTTACAAAGTTAAAGGGTACATAGTAAATATTCAAACAGTCAGACTACAAACAGTTTTGCTCAAAGATCCAACAAAGATTCAGCAATATGGTCATCTATTTTACATACTCAAACTTACATGCAGTTATATCCCTTAGAGCACTTTCTTTTCCTCTCTTTTTTACAATAGCAATTACACATTTTGGTTTTATTACACTTGTAGTTCTTATTTACTTTTTGCACTAGAGACACAATATGATATTTATAAATATGATTCTTATTTATTTCACTAATGAGGGTAGTCTCAAGTTGTCTCCATTTGCCTATGAAGGCCTCAAGATCATCCTTTTTTATAGCTGAGTAATATTCCATTGTACAAAAATACCACATCTTTTTCATCCTCTCTGCAGTTGATGGGTGTCTTGGTTGTTTCCAGGATTTAGCTATCACAAATTGTGCTGCTATGAACATGGGTGCACATATATCACTGTGATATGAACTTTTCAGTTCTTTGGGGAAAATGCCCAGGAGGGGGATAGCTGGATTGAATGGGGCTTCTAATCCTAGTCTTCTGAGAATTCTCCATATGGATTTCCATAATGGTTGCACCAGTCTACGTTCCCAACAGTGGAGCAGTGTTCCTTTTTCCCCGCAGCCTCACCAACATTTGTTACCATTTGATTTCTTAATGGCAGCTGTTCTTTCTAGAGTGAGGTGGAATCTCAATACATTTCTCGAATGACCAGTGATGGTGAACATTTCTTCATGTATTTATCTGCCATTTGTATATCTTTCTCTGAGAACTCTGTGTTCATCTCAGATGCCCATTTTTGGAGAGGGTCGTTGAATTTGGGGGGCTTGATGTTTTTCAATTCTTTATATATTCTGGACACAAGTCCTTTGTCTGAGGGGTTGCTGGTTAAAATTTTTTCCCACTCTGTTAGTTTTCTTTTCACTCTGTTGGTGATTTCCTTTGAAGTGCAGAAACTTTTCCATAATATGAGATCCCATTTGTTGATTCTTTGAAGTGTTTCCTGTGCAGTTTGCGTTTGGTTCATGAATTCTCTGCCTAACCTTATGTTTCCAAGACTTCTACCTACCTTGTCTTCCAGTAGATTTAGTGTTTCTGTTTTAATATTGAGATCTTTGATCCATTTAGACTTTAGTTTTGTGCATGGTGATATGCATGGATCTAGTTTCAGTCTTCAGCATGTAGAGAGCCAATTTTTCCAACACCATTTATTAAAGAGACTATCCTTCTTCCAGTGGACATATTTATCTCCTTTGTCAAATATCAGGTGGCTGAGTGTCTTTGTAGTTGTGCTTGCATCTTCTAATCCGTTCCATTAATCCTCAGGTCTATTTCTTTGCCAGTACCATGCTAATTTTATCACTGTGGCTTTATAGTACTGTTTCAAGTCAGGAATTGAGATGCCTTCTACACTGCTTTTGTTGCCTAGAATTGCCTTTGCTATTCTAGATTTCTTCTGTTCCAAATGAATTTTAGGAGTGTTTTCTTTAGATCTGTGAGGCATGTCAATGGTATTTTGATTGGGATTGCATTAAATCTGTATAACAGTTTTGGGAGTATAGCCATTTTCACAATGTTGGTTCTTCCTAACCAAGAGCAAGGAATGTCCTTCCATTTTCTAATACCCTCTTCAATCTCCTTTTTCAGCATAGTATAATTTTCAGCATAGGTCTTTTACATTTTTAGTTAGCATGATTCCTAAGTATTTCATTTTTTTAGATGTTATTTCAAAGGGCAATATTTCCATAATTTCTCTCTCAGTGAGCTTTTTGTTTGTGTACAGGAATGCTATTGATTTTTGAGCATTGACTTTGTATCCAGCTTCGCTGCTGATCTTGTTCATTACCTCTAACAGTCTTTTAATGGAGTTTTTTGGGTCTTCTATATAGAGTATCATGTCATCTGCAAATAGTGATAATTTAACTTCTTCCTTTCCTATCTTTTCTCCTTTTATTTCTCTCTCTTTTCTGATTGCCCTGGCTAGTGTTTCCAGAACTATGTTGAAAAGGAGTGGTGAGAGTGGACATCCTTGTCTTGTTCCTGATTTTAAAGTGAAAGCTTTCAGTTTTTGTCCATTTAGTATAATTTTGGCTGTTGGTTTGTCATAGATGGCCTTTATAAGGTTGAGGTAGATGCTGTGTATTCCAAGTTTCTGAAGGGTTTTTATCATGAACATGTGCTGGACTTTGTCGAAAGCTTTTTCTGCATCTATTGAGATGACCATGTGGTTTTTGTTTTTGGCTCTGTTGATGTGTTGTATTACATTTATTGTTTTGTGTATGTTAAACCATCCCTGCATTTCTGGAATGAACCCCACTTGGTCATGATGTATAATCTTGATGATTTTCTGCATTCTATTTGCCAGTATTTCATTGAGAATCTTTGCATCAATGTTCATTAGTGAGATTGGCCTATAGTTCTCTTTTTTGGTTGCATCTTTCTCTGGTTTTGGTATCAGAGTAATACTTGCCTCCAGGAATGATTTAGGGAGGATTGCTTTCTTCTCAATTTCATTGAAGAGTTTAAGGAGTACTGGCATCAAATCTTCTCTAAATTTCTTGTAGAATTCAG